>BGPR01002287.1:65702-102305 GCA_013235015.1 Araneus ventricosus
AATGATTGCTTAGCAAGCTTCTGTGTTTTCATTTATAAACATTGGGGGAAAAAAAATCATTTTCTTGTATTTTTTTTTTTTCTTTTGGCTTTTGGACCAAAAGAAAATATGTTTTTCTTTCTTTTCTTTAGGGCTTTATTTTATTTTGCAATGTATGAAATGACATTTTGTTCATCCTAAAGATTTTTTAAGTTTATATTTTTAATCAGCAATACCAGGAAAATTCTGCACATATACTGTTTAAGAGTTTAAAATAAATGTTATTTTTCCCAACTTTGTGTGTTTCCTTTCAAACCACACACTGCTGTAAGGCAAGAAAAAGGATAGATTTGAAAGGATATTTATGTTTGTTGGGGAAAGTTAGTGACAATATTTGTAGAAAAAAAACAACGGAGGTGGGCATATGAAAAAAAGATGGATCCCAAGCAATGCAGAGTTATCAGCTAGTTTTAATTTCAATCATAACCATGTTCTGTAAACCAAATAGGGCAATAAAAATTGTATCTCAGTTTTCATTCCAATCTACTCTTCTCAATTCTCTTTGATGACTATTAAAGGAAAGTAGCAAGCAAAATTAGCAATATTGAAGTTTTGTCACCATATTTTTAGTCATAACTTTAAATTTTAATGCAGTACTACAAATTTATTTCATCAGTAAGTTTTATTTTGCATTAATAAAACATGAATGCCAAGATAACATTTTTTGATAAAATATATACACTGCACCGACAATAATGTAACAAATAATCATATAATTCTATAATAAATATGTTTGTATCAAAATAATAAGAGTAATGGGTTCACAATTATTTTGGTGTAATTATATAGATATATATATGTAATAATCTCATTTAATTTTATTTCAAATTCTAATATTATATATTTTAAAAGTCTTAAATGTATTCCAAAATCACTTTTCTTAAACTCTAGTTTCGTTCTATTTCCTGCGCTGGAGGTATATTAAATTTCTCGTCTTGGCATATTTATTACTGAAAGAATATTTTAATCGTTTCCAAGCATGCACAAATCGTGAAATCAGCGACTCCTTGATGCCATGCAACTTCCCTAAAACGCTTACGTAATTTATTAAAAACAGCCAATATTCCCTTCACTTTGATCACGTGTTATATTGTTTTTTCCTTATCTGAGAGAATCGGGGATTTTCTGTGCACTTTTACTAAAAACTTCAACTAAGATGTTGATATGTCCGCCACTCTCCAAAATATTTTTATAATAAAGCAAATTGGTTAACAACTCGGCTGTTTTATGACTGCAACAATGAAAACATTTTATATATATGACTTATAACCCTATTTTATAGTTTACTTTTTTATAGGTTACTATGCTTTACTAAGGTTAATAATTTTCATATCTCACACATGGAAAAAAATGAAAAGGAGCAAAAAAATTTGGGCTAAATATGCAGCCACATGAAAATGTTTAAAAAGATGTATCAGACAAATTAGATTGTATAATTATACACATTAATGCAAAGAAATAATATCTGCCTCTTTAATTTAAAAAAAAAAAATGTGAATTGTTAATACTTAATTATGAAACACAAAAAATAGTTTTAAGGTGACCTGGGGTAATTCCTGATCAAAAAATGCAAACATCCATTTTGTGAAAAAACTGTTTAAGGTAGAATTTTAATTTTTGGTGAAAGTTTGATGACTTATGAGACGAATCCTATGCAGCCCTCTTTTCTTTGAAGAATTTAAAACATTTTAAATTTCAGTGATCAGGAATTGCCCCTGGATCGGGTTAATTCATGATCACCTAGTTTTTTTTAGTGAAGATGCATTTTAAAAATGGTTACACAACAGTAATTAACAAATAATACATGATCCAACAAAACATAGTTAAGCAACTGATAAATGATTTATTTGAAAAAAAGCAACAAAATTTAACATTTTAAGTTTTAAAAAAATCTTTGCCAAATTATTTTAAATTTTGGCATTAATTTATATTCACTGTTTATTGCTGCATAATCAACAGTGAATGGGTCAGTTCCATCTAAGGGAATAGGGCCATCAAAAATATATTTGACATTTGTTTTTTCAATTCTGTCACGTTTGGGATCTTTAAAAGAACTATAATTATATTTATTAGCTATTTCTGATGATATTTATGACAAGAAATGACAATGATCAATAATTACCCCATCTATAGGGGACAACATTTGATATAGTTCTCTGTAATTAATTTCAATATTTACATTAAATGTGAAACAACTAATCAAAAGCTAACACTATTTTTAGATAAAATAAAAAGAAAGTAACACAAAATATTTATTATTAATAAAGGGGGGAAGATCTTTGTAAAAATGTACATATTCAGGAACCTATCTTTGAAATGGCAAGTATAGTAAGCAGTTTAAAAGATGCTTAATTTGATAAACTAGACAGCAAATTATAATTGAGTAATTGTAGTTATACTTAGTAAAATATTCAAGGATTCCTGGCCATATCTCAAATTTCATTATTTTTTTTTTAAATAAAAATTAGGTGATCATTATTTACCCCAGAAACAAGGTGAGTGTGAATTACCCTGGGTCACCCTATATTAATTTTAATTCAAAATAACAAATAAGAGAACAATAATATTACTTGGCTGAAAATGCCTGACATCTCCAAGGAAAGTTTTGAGATGCGAAATTATTGTATTTGTATATTGATAAAAAAAATCCAACTTGGAATTATTATATACCAAATCTATTTTTCCGGCGAAGATAATTAAAACAAAAAATAGAATGGAGTAAATATAAAAACATTAAGCTTAGAACCATTTAAAATTGTTTTAATTGGAAATATTCCAAGTCTCTAAAACAATCTTTGAAATGAAAAAGTATTTTATTTTCTTGTTTATTGCTTAAAACAGCCAGTTTGGAATCGTTTCCAAAACCTGGCTTTCAAACAAAATTGATAATACGTACAGTCAAACCAGTGCCGAATCTAGGATTCTGGTCTGGGGGGGCTGAGGTCATAAAAATTTTGTATCGTCGTGATGAATGTCAAACCTCAAGGCTAAAGTAAACCAAAACTCTTTAACTTTACAGACTTTACTCACCTGACAATAAGAATCATAAAGAACAATACAATACTTTCTATAATTTAATAAAAATTACAATGAAATAAATAGCCAAAAAATGTCTTCGACTGCGTCAAAGCTACAAGTACAAGTGGAATGACTACAAAAATATGAAAATTTTCGAGCCTGTCCAAGCCAGAAAGCAATGTTGAAATGTTTTTATTATTTTTTTTAAAGAGGGAAATTAAGAAAAAACAGTCTTAATGATTTTAAATAATATCCAGAATTCTGGCTTGGTTCTGGGGCCCCGGATTTGCCACTGAGTCAAACCCTGTTATAACGAGTGCTCAACGGACTGATCCAGAAGCTCTCTGTGTCCAATTTTTTCAAATATTGGCTACTCAAGATTTGGTATAACCCTTAAACACATTTTTATATTTAACAAATTAATTATACTGAACTACTATTGTTAATGGGCAATAATAAATTAAACATTTTTGGAAAATTAGAGACTTACATTTATTTCTCTAAAGTATAAAAATAAGCTGCAATTTTTTGTTGAAATTACTTAGATTTGAGAGACATTTCATCTATCGTCTTATTAGTATTTATAACAAGTAAATAACACTTTTACCCACAGTTTTTGCTACAAAGAAATTTTGCAAAATCATCACAGCTGCCTTTGTATCAGAAATTGTAGGATTTGAACTTGCATCACCTCGGTCTTCCATATCTGAAGATGAATCGTCAATCAAATAATTCTCTCCGTTTATGAGGGAAGCTATATATCTTCATCACTTGGTGCATCAGATGTAATCATGTTGTCATCACAACATTCGAAATATTCAATTTTGCTTTGGGAAAAAGCATTCACTGTGTGCTTTTCTAACCATTTTTCCTGAAAAGTGAAAATTTTGGTTTTCTATATCTGAATTCCTTACTTTTGAAATATGGTACAAACATTTGGAAATACATTAGTGGCATAGGAGTTTGGTTGGGGCCATTTGTAAAGTTCATTATAACCGAGGGTTTGTTTTATCCTGTATTCATTATACTGGGGTTTGACTGTATTTGAAAATATTAAATAATGAAACATTAAAAACTCTTTAAAAATATTAATGTTTCATTTTAAGTTTATTAATTTTTTTATATGAACAGATATGTGATGGGGAAAAGTTTCGAAAACAACCGATTGAACCCCTGATGTAATTGCAATACATCTAAGATTGCTGTACTTTTAGAACAGCTAAACACAATTAATAAACTGATCTTATTTTTAACATAAATCAATACATATGTTTAGGGAGGGAAAAAAGGAGAGATAGATATACTTATAAGGGAGGAAAGAAGAAAGGAGAGTATACCATATTTGTACCTTATTGCTTCTCTTTGTAAAAAAAAAAATCCAAGATGTTTTTTAAAATTACAGAAATTTCTGTATTGAATTCAAAATTTTGTAACATGTTTTCTATTTTTTGAATTTTCTGCTACATTTTTAACTCCTTCTTTGGATGCAAAACTAGCTTATAAAATCCTCAATTACCCTTTCAATTTAATGCTTTTGTTCTTAGAAGCAGTCAATATAAACTTATTAAAAGAAGTTATGAATATATTTCGTCAATATGTTTATAGCCACAAGGAACATCGTCCCGCCCTACCGCAGCATCCGGGTAACGCATGAAAGACCGGCCGCCGCGACAAAATAGTCAGGCACTGAGGTTCCTGCATTATAGCCCCTTAATACGAGTAGCTCAGCGCACCCCCCCCCCCATTTTAACGGGGTACGACCTGTCTTCGGAGATGGGCCCAAAGAACGACACGACCATTATTGTACCATTGGGTTGGCGAGAGTCAGCTTACTTATACGGAAACCTCTCATCCGTGAATTTACATTTCTCAAGTTATTCTAACATATTATAAGACCATTTTTTAAATCATCTAATAATTAGTAGCAACATTTTCAAATTTGGCAATTCGTTTAAAAGGAAATGTTCCGAAGAAAAAGATTAATTTTGTAAAGCAGAATTAATATCAATTTGCTTTCAGAAATAGAAAAGTAGACACACACTCAAAACACTTTTGTGTTTATCTTTTGATAAACTTACCTTCTTCCACATCAACCTCCAGCCGATTTAAAAATTCATTGCTTTTGACTGACGTACCCTCAACAAACGCCATATTATTTACGAGGCGTAACTTTTAAAATTCATTCAATGCATTAAGTAATTCTAAAATAACTTTGACAATCAACAACGTTAGTTTGCAGTGTTTACTTGCAGCTTTGTTCGCAGAGAAGCAATGTTGCCAACTCCTTTCTGAAATACATGTATTTGTTTTCTGAACTTATCCGAGACAAAAATCTGAAGGATAAATCAGAAAATGCATAGAGAAATTTAAAAGAAATGTATTTGTACCTTAGTGCTTTTTTTAATATTGTTTCTGAATTTTTAAAAAATTTATTTCCAAAATCAAAATTCAGAAATTACCCTAAGGTTTCGCTTTTATGATTTCTCTCTTTAACCGCAACGTTTCCTTTTCGATTGTTACAGTTTCTTATTTCTAAAGTGGAGTTAAAGCTCTGCTAACGCAATATAAATATTTTGAAATTTTAAATTGTTCTTTCTGTTGTGTTCATTACTTCGTGAAATAGTTTTTAACTTTTTCTACATTATAATGATAATTGCCGAACTTTATTTTAGTTTTTAAATTTGTGACTGAAGTCGACTTTGCATGAGTAAAGGCAAGTTTTAAAAATGTCATCACCCAGTTTGGAAAGTATGTGGCGAGATTTGAAAGAAGGCATAGAACAAATTTATTCGAATAATATATCAAGGTCAGATTATTTACGACTCTATACACTTGTGTACGACTTTTGCACAAGCACTACTTACGGAAGTACTCCATCAAACAATCAATTGCACAAGAAACTGACTTTATTTTTTCGTGGACATCTTCAGGCTGTTTATCAAAAATGCGAAGACTTCATCGATGAACCACTTCTTTTGCTTTATATGAAACTTTGGCAAGATTACCGTTTTTCGAGCAAAGTATCGAGTGGAGTATGTGCGTACTTAAACAGGCATTGGGTTCGTCGTGAACGAGAAAAAAGCCGAGTAGATGTGCTTGAAGTTTATCACCTGGCATTGGTGTCTTGGAAAGACTATTTATTGGAGCCTCTCAAAAGAAGGATGTCTAGTGCTGTGCTGAAGCTGATAGAGAGAGAAAGAAATGGGGAAACGGTTAATACCAGACTGATCAGTACAGCTCTAAATTCATATATTGAAATGGGAATTAATTGTGCTGATCCATATTCAGACCACCCTAGTTTGTATCTGTATAAAGAAGCTTTCGAAGCAGCTTTCCTTACCGAAACTGAGTTGTTTTATGCTACGGAAAGTGCTACTATTATTCGTAAAAACCCTGTGTCTGAATTCATGAAAAAAATTGAAACCTGGTTTATTGAGGAACGGAGGCGGGCTCAGTTATACCTTCATGAAACTACTCTGGAAGCTTTAATACGGATACTAGAAAATGTTGTTATAAGTAAATATATGGACACATTTCATGCAGAATTCAAATCATTATTAGCATATAACAAAACAGATGATTTGAAAAGGATGTACCAATTCTTGTCTCGTGTTTCTGGAGGCTTGGATCAACTCAGAATTCAGTTTGAAGAATATGTCACTACGGAAGGCTTGTTGGCAATTGAAAGATATAATGAGTCGGATGTGACTGATCCTAAAGTTTATATAAGTACCATTCTCGAGATCCATCAAAGATTTAATTGTATTGTTATGACCGCTTTTGAAAGTGAAGCTGGCTTTGCTACTGCATTGGATAAAGCATGTGGAAAGTTCATAAACAAAAATGCAGTAACTGATAGCAGCGGGTCATCCAGCAAGTCCGCTGAACTTCTTGCGAAATACTGTGATCTTTTGCTTAAAAAGAAACCTAGTGATTCAGAAGAAATGGAGATAGTGGATAATTTGAACCAAGCAATGATTATTTTTAAATATATTGAAGAAAAGGACATATTCCAAAGCTTTTATAGTAAAATGCTTGCTAAGAGACTAGTTCAGCAGATGAATGTCTCTGGTAACGACGATGCCGAAACAATCATGATATCAAAACTGAGAGAAGCTTGTGGTTTTGAATACACAGCCAAGTTGCAGAGAATGTTCCAAGATGTTTGTGTTAGTCGAGACTTGATTGAGCAGTTTAAAAATGAAAGAGGTCCTCTTGATGTTGACTTCAGCATCAATGTCATCAGCAGCTCTTCATGGCCGTTTAACCAGTCTCTCACATTTTCCCTACCACAAGAACTTGAGCAAAGTGTTCAGCAGTTCACAACTTTTTATTGCTCTCGATTTAATGGAAGAAAACTGACCTGGCTGCATGGTATGTCCAGAGGGGAATTGATCTCGAAATGTTTTGACAAGCCATATACTTTGCAGGCATCTACATTTCAAATGGCTGTTCTTCTACAGTTCAACACCCAAAGCACACTGTCATTTAGCCAGCTTGAGGAGAGTACAGCGATACGATCTGACATCTTGCTCCAGGTGTTGCAGGCCCTTACCAAACTCAAACTGTTAAAAGATCCAAATGATGATCCTATTACCACAACCTCCTCGATTATGCTAAATGGAGCATATCGAAATAAAAAACTGAAAGTGAATATTAATGTCCCTATCAAGTCTGAAATGAGGTCGGAGCAGGAAACTGTTCACCGGCACGTTGAAGAAGATCGTAAACTTCTAATACAAGCAGCTATAGTGAGAATTGCAAAAATTCGAAAGGTTGTCAAGCATCATATTCTTTTGTCGGAAGTTTTAAATCAGCTGTCATCTCGCTTTAAGCCTAAAATTCCTGTTATCAAAAAATGCATTGACATATTGATTGAAAAGGAGTACTTAAAAAGAGTTGAAAAAGATTCATATTGTTATGTTGCATAAGATATGGGTGGATTTATCCAAATAGAGCCAATGTCCATTATGTAATATATTATTCCAAAATGTAAAAATTGTATTTAGTATCTTTAATTATATGCATTCACTTATATATGTCATTCCTCATCAAGTCGACTACTCATGAAGTTGCATTGGTCATGGAATCTATGCATAAATATAGTTGTGCAATACCATACCATTATGTACTGTAACGTTGCATTTATCTTTTATTTTAGCCATTTATTTCTATTTGACCAATATGATAATATCATTAAGTTATTTGAAATTTTGAATTCCCAATTTTAATTATCTTCACTTTTACTAAAAGCATTGAGCATGAGTTTTTTTAATGGTTTCCAGTTTGTATTTTGGGTATTATGACTTTCTTTATTTACTTGTTTTGCAGTTGGTCCTTGCTTTCTTTGTTTCATGTATGTTTGAAGCAAGTTGTCAACAACATTGGTATTGAAAACGAGGAATTTTAAAATTATTGCTGTTTGTACAGTCAGTCTGACTTGAAACATTCTGCTAAATAAAGAATTTACTTTCTAATATTGTGTGTGTTGTATATAATGGCAAAGTTATTTTTTTTATTTAAATGAATTATTTTCATTCTTTATCAATTCTAGGTGTGGGTTGGCACGGAGGAGTAATAATTTGCAAAGATTGTATTAAGTCCTTTGTCTCTTAATTTATAAACTGTTCTTTTCTCGAATTATTTTTCTTAATTTTTACAGGTTAGTTTTTTATTTTATAAGATTAGGGTTTACATGTCTCATTAAATTATGTTAAAATCATGTATTTAATGAGTTATCTAAAACTATTTGTAGTGAATAGATTTGCTGATAATTTTTCATATGTGTTAAATAATTTGTGTCATTTGCACTTCTTCAATCAAAAGAAGTCGTCACATAGAACTGAAGGTTGTAAATTAATGGGTGTAACTAAAATATTCAAATTAATCTCAAGAAATCTAAAATATCATATTTAAGATGTTAATTATTTTTAGTTATTTATGCTGCATTTAATACTAGCTTATGGCATTGAACAGTAAAGAATATCATACTTTTAAATAAGAATCTTTTTTTTTATCTATTTTTTTGCAAAGAATTGCTCTGCAGTGTGATCATTTTATTTCTGAAGATTCAGTTACATATTCCCCTGCCCCCTTGTATTGTGTGTTATTCTTAATGGTTTTCTAACTCAAGCTATTTTAATGTTTTGCTTTACAAAAGTTCTAAATCAAAATAATAAGTGATCTAATTATAAATAGTGTATTTAATACTTTGTTATTGCTGAATTTACACGTCTTTTAAGGTTCTCCATACAAAACGTTAGGTAGTTGTAATGACTGTTAGGTACAGGGGCATTCTCTCCTTGCAGGTATATCTATTAAAGTTTAGAAATGAAGATATGACTGTCATATTGTTTACATTAATTTCTTCATTGTTATTATTACAAAAAAATTTGAACATTTTTAAGATTCATAGATATTTAAATTTATAATTGATTTAAATAGGTCAAATCTTCAAAAATATGAAAATGCTAAATATGAATCTTCATGCCAAAGAATTAAACATATGTTGTATGTGTTTAATGGCATTCAACAGCGAGTTTTGAGTTATTGCTTAGTTAATCAGATTTAAATTAATTCCAAATTGAATTAAATTGGTAATCTATTAATTTTTAGCTTAATTCATCAAATTTATCTAATGAAAAAATCTGAAGTAACATCTATTGCTGTATAGTGCCAGTTTTTAAAATTAGGTTTTAATGTTGAATTTTTTTAGTATTCCCTCCCTCATACATGCACATGTCTTGAAACAACCTGATATATATATATTTTAAACTTTTTAGTGATTAATATTATCCAATGTTTTCTACTTTAGACAATTGGAAGAGCATTGCTATAACATAGGAATTTCTAATTTTGAAAGATGACAAATTCTTTAAGTTACTTTTTAAAAGCAGGAAGGCTAAGACCATGTAATAAAAAAAAACAACCCTTTTTTAAAAAAAATACAAATTGAAAGAATTGAATTAAAGTTAACTAATGTCCATTTATATTTTTCCTAAAATATTGTGTGGAAAATAGTACTTGTGTAATTTGATGAACACAAAATGAGTGGTTTTTTTATGGAAGGAAAATATTGACTTTTTTTAAGTAACAATTTTGTGAGTGTATTATAAAAATAGCATTTTGCATTGCTTTGAATCTTCATCAAAATAGTTCTTTTGCTTTTCTATTAATTCTCTACCATCAATCAATCTTAAAATCCCAATGAATTTTTTTTAAAAAAATCATTTTTTATTTAATTCTAATAGAAGTACTTGATTTTACCTGTAAGATCTCATGATGATACATAATAATACTGCATTCTGGTTTTAAAAGAATATAAATCAAGATTTTTAAGAGAACACGAAACAAAGATTTTTTGATGCTTTAGAAGTAATTTATTGAATAGTTCTGAAATGTAACAATTTTTCTTTTTACATCCGTAAGCCGTTCTCTTACTGTCAGTTCATCTCCACCATGTGTTAATATGTGTCTTCAAGTTATAATCTAATACTTGGGCTGCTGGGAACCTAGTGGTAAAGTCTCAACTTCAGAGGATTCTTGGTTCGAAACCCAATTCCACTAAAACTCTGCCATATATGTTTGAGCCTGGTGCATGTCGAATCGGACATCATTGATCAAACGTGCTCCTGTTGGTGTGGTGGGAAGTTTGGAGAATGGAGTGTCATTTGATCATGGTTCAGATTTATGAGGCCTATCCCAACCCAGTCCTCATATTGCTTCAAAATGGGATCTTAATATAACTAAACTGAATAATCTAACACTTGAAGAGTCAAGTGAAGCTGTTGTCTACATCGAAATGTGTTCCTGATCATACTTGACTCGATTATTTGCAAAGAAAAGTATCAACATGACAGTTCTCGGGTTTTAATCTCCCGTTCAAAGTAGCAATTTTTTTTTTTTTTAATATCGAGAAACTTAAAAGGAAAATGACTTTGTGAAATAATGTGTGCATGCATAGTTGCATTGCACTAACATCCAAAATCATTTCAGTTATTCAGGATTTTCTCTCCTCAGTAATTTTCTGGATTTTTTGAAATGGGCTTCAATTGCCTCTGACCACTTTGTTAAGACATGCTAATTTATTAGAATCAAATTGAACAGTTTTTAAATAAAAAGGACTACAGATAATAAAAATTTTTCATTCGACTCGGTACTGATGGAATGCAAATATAGTAAAATATGATTTACCAAAATCTAAGTTTGTGAAAATTAATAGTGGTGGCGAGTTGGGGGGGGCAGTTGCCCCCTACTTTATATTAGAGAAAAAATAAATTTTTATTTCATCTCGTACTATCACCCCTTACAGTTATGACCATCAGTTTAATTACACCCTGTAGCTATCGTGTTCAGAGACAGACAGACTTGATTCTGAAAAAGGTTTTTTGGGACTCGGGGAGGTTTAAACGTGAAGGCAATGACGGCGAGTGGGAACAGTCGCTCCCTTACTTTTTTACGGGAAAATTAAATTTTTATTTAATTTTAGCTGCTTGAAACTAGCAATTATGAAAAAGTAATAGAATTTATAGCAATTAGAAAAGTAATAAAATTTTCCATCCAATCGCTGCCACTGAAAATTAATCTACTGTGGAGGATCTCCTTTAAATAAATCTATTGGATAATATTACTTTGATCTGCATGTATATTTCCTTAACATACAAAAATAAAAAGGATATTTCCAAAAAATTATTAAAGATAAATATTTCCCTTGCATTATATATTTTTACAAAACTAATCCAGTGGGTGTATCTGAATGCAGACCAACAAGCAGGATAATAAAAAAAATGTTCTTTATTCCACAAATATTCTAGAAAAACACATAGCAAAGGCAACGAAACTAAATAGCACTTGTATAAATTAACAACACAAGCAGATCACTAATAAAAATCAGTCACAGCACTTTCAGTAGCATTCAGTGTTACATTATCTCACCAGCTTGCACTGTGGACAAAACCCAAACTGATTTACTCACTCGATAAGATCTCAGTATTTATATCTTTTTCCGACAGGATGTGACATAACGATGGTTTTCGCTATTTCTGTTTCTAGTTGAGACAGGATCTTAATTCCGGCATTTTCTAGAAGCTTCGTTTTGTCGTCAAGGTTGGGGCTTATTGGCTTGGTTTGCAGTAAAACCTCTGTAAAACTCTGTTTCCTACTATAAGATAATCATGTGAGGGAAACAACTTTACACTTTCGTAACAATATGTTGTATAATAACCTGAAAAAAAATGAATAAATTTTGTTGCTGCAAGGCATAGTAAAAAGTATGGAAACACAACTTCTGTTAAGTTGCAGAATAATACTAGAAAGATTTAAATAATTCGTTTTCATTATAATGCTGCTTCTGCTCATAAAACGCCTGGTGGCTTGCCTTCAGAGGCAGTGTTCCAAGTTCGAAATCCGATTCCACCAAAAGCTGATGTGTAAGCAGGCGTGGTGCATGTTTAATCCATCCGGGTCAAATGTCCTCCCACCAGTGTGGCTTGGAAGTTTGGAGGGGGGGTGCCGGCATAGGTTTCGTCCTCCTCATCTGACCACTGTTCAAAATTGTGAGGTCGATTCCAAAATATCCATTACGTTGCTGCAACGCTTGACGTAAATATAACTTAACTAAATTGTGCTGTTCATAAAACTAACAATTTCAATTGAGTCTTGTTTTTAAAAAACTGATTATTCTAAAGGATTTACTGTTAATTATTATTTTGAAAGTGAGATATAATATGTTTGAATGCGTTTCGAATTTTTTTGGAACCGCTCTCTTGAGAATGTTTTCACCTAATTTTGAAAAATAGGGCTCTGTCTGAAAACACCAAAGTTTAAATATTAATCGATGACTAAATGAAGTAGATTTGATCCTTTCTATCTTGAAGAATACAGAGTGATATAAGGCCAACACACTTAATAGTCCAATAAATCCGTCAGAAAATAGGGGTTTGTTGTGCAAAAGGTCGGGTAGTTTTGATTTTTGGATATGTTGTTAGTGTTAGGCGCGTGTCGTAAAATCCAAGTTTTCGACCTCGTCGCGCCAAGGCGCGCCACTTGAATAAAACATCGAAATTTTGGATCTCTTCTAAATTTTTTCACAATATCTCCAGAACGGTTGGTTTTACAGAAAATATTATCCTTCACAATTTTAAAGTAGAGTAAATTTGTCCCAGTTTGAGCCCAAAATCAGCTCTGTAACTTAAATAGTGACCAAGACACAGGCTTCCAAAAAATCACGATTTTCTCAAAAATTTATGAAAATTGTTATTTTTCGTCAATTTTTGTTGAATATGTCCTAAACTAATATAAGGTGGTTTTCTCAACACATACCATTCCCCATAAATGATGTGCTGATGTCAATGAGCAGTTGTGTAATAGGAACGGCGGATGTTAATTGTCACTTGTCTCACGAACTTGGTTGCGAGGGAATGTCTAGAATTGTTGGTGGCAACTTCGGAAACGTTAAATTCAAGCGTAAAGATAAAGTCATTACACTTGCTTCTGTTAACAACAGTGCTAAAATTGGGAAAGAAAAAATTACTGTAGACCCACTAACCCTCTTTCACAGAATTTGTGTAGCCAAACAGTCAGATGAAGACTTGAAAATGTTTTTGACATTTGAACTGTCACTTTTCCCTTTGTCACTGTTTAATGAAGAGGGAATGCGAAAGGAAACTAAATCGTCCCTGTTTTCAGCGTTCACACCAACCAAAATTGATGCTGTCCAAGGTAAAAATAATTTTATAGTGGTAGATGGAGGCCACTTACTTCACAAAGTTGTTTGGCAGCGGAACATGAATTTCGAGGACATTGCTAAGAGTTATCTGACATACTTACAAACACATTATGGATCGAACGTAGCAGTAGTATTTGATGGTTATCCTTCTGATGTGAATGGAAATAGCGCCAAAAGTGCAGAACTCATTCGACGAGCAAACTTACATTCATCACATGAGGTAATCTTCAATGAAGCCACATGTCCAGAAACTTCTCAAGAACAATTTTTAGCAAATGAAAGAAACAAGGTGTGTTTCATTGACCTCTTGAAAAAGTTTCTACAAAAAGCAAATGCAACAGTTAAACAG
The DNA here is from genome assembly GCA_013235015.1 of Araneus ventricosus. Lineage (NCBI taxonomy): Eukaryota > Metazoa > Arthropoda > Arachnida > Araneae > Araneidae > Araneus > Araneus ventricosus. The sequence continues at coordinate 79,835 of BGPR01002287.1, forward strand.
GCAGTAGAGGATGCAGACGTACTAATTGTTGAAACTGCTGTTTCTGTTAAATCTCAGTATGACAATATTTTCGTTGTTGGTGAAGGCATTGACCTTTCAGTCCTTCTAACGGTATTAGTTCCAATGAAAGAGAACTTGTACTTCCGAAAATGTGGAAAAGTGAGGACTCCTAATGTGTTATACACCACAACGTCATTTAAATACAAATTCAGCAGAATGATTTTGTTCATTCACGCTTTCAGTGGGTGTGATACTTCAAGTGCACTATTCGATACAAAATTTTCCTTTTTAGAAAAAAACCCCGACACCTGGAAGAAAAAATACAAGTATTTTTCAATTCTGAAGCTACCATTGACCAAGTGGCCAAGGCAGGCGAAACTTTTCTGATTCATTTATATCGAGGTAACCCCAGAACCTCTGCATGTGATTTCAATCACTTGCGCAACACACTGTTTACCCAATCAGCAACTAAAGCAAGGTCCACTCCAGCACGTTTACCCCCAACCGTAGATGCAGCACCATTTCATGCCTTAAGATCTTACCTTCAGATACAGAAGTGGTTAGGACATGAGAAAAATCCTCTTGAGTGGGGTTGGGTTCCTACCCGATTCGGCCTCTCCCCACGCAAAATGGAAAGGGATGCAGCTCCTGAATCCCTCTTGAAAATTATATCTTGCAACTGCAAGAAAAGGTGCAAGAATGCTTGTGGTTGCCGGAAAGCAGGTCTTATATGTTCTTTCCTGTGCACTTGTTCTCCGGGATAAGCTTGCGAAAACGTGTCAGACATCAATCTACTTGAGGACAGCACTGAAGATGAAGACGACACGCCATCGTCAATAAATAACTTTATATACGAAGATATAGAAGATTTATATCTTCAGCTGGATAAAGAGGACAAGGAGCAGCAGACAGAGCTTGAAGATTTCCGTCCTGGCCCGGCAAAAACTTTAAATAACATATATTAGATAGTTTATGCCTAACATCTACTGCCCAAGTTTTAACTTTTGTTATATAAACTTAGTACATATTTTTTTAGACTATTTAATGTTTTATGATGTCAAAAATTTCTAAACCGTTCTTTCGTTGAACAACTGAATATCTTGGAAATATAAGTCGTAGAAACATCCTATAGTGCTTTATTTATAACAAATTTACTCGCCTTTAAAATTGATCCATATGACGTATGCTCTAAACACCTTATATTAGTTTAGGATATATTCAACAAAAATTGACGAAAGATAACAATTTTCATAAATTTTTGAGAAAATCGTGATTCTGTCGGGAAGCCTGTGTCTTGGTCACTATTTAAGTTACAAAGCTGATTTTGGGTTCAAACTGGGACAAATTTACTCTTCTTTAAAATTGTGAAGGATAATATTTTCTGTAAAACCAACCGTTCTGGAGATATTGTGAAAAAATTTAGAAAACATCCAAAATTTCGATGTTTTGTTCAAGTGGCGCGCCTTGGCGTGACGAGGTCGAAAACTTGGATTTTACGACACGCTCCCAACACTAACAACATATCCAAAAATCAAAACTACCCGACCTTTTGCATACCAAAATGTACCATTTTACTGGGCTATTAGAAAATGCTTGAATTTAAACAAGATTTCAGGTTCATGTAACTTAGTAACAATTTGGATAATATCATTTTTAAGTGTTATGTCCACTTTCGTTTGAATACAAATTCCATTATAATTGTTTAGAATTAAAATACAAATAATCTGAAAAAGAGACTTTTTTCCCAAATAAATTGTAGGAGAAACCTGATAATTTATTTTCAATTCAAAATGTGATATATGAAATGTTTTATTTCTTTAAGGTTACCAATAAAAAGTGTTTTGAATTTTATGAGCCCGCTTGTTCGAATTTAGTTACAAAGTCATAAATATTTCAATGTATTAACTAGTGCATTAAAAGTGACTCAACGAATATTTGTATTTAAAACGGTTTTGCATCCATCGAAATATCACGAATTACAGAATCATCTAAAGTCCTGACAACTTAATAAATCCAGTCTGTTTTTAATACTTAGAGAACCAAATTTTAAAAACGTCTCAATTTTTTGAAAGGTTCTTAATATTTTGGTTATTAATCCGTCAACGTAGAGGTTATTTTAGTCGATACAAAGCTTGCGAATAATTTCAAATACTTTTGAAGCAACTCGAATTGCTATTTAGATACTGTTTAGCAACGGATTCCGAGACTAGCACTTTTGGACGATTTTACACCGGAAAGGAGTGTCAGGCAATGAGTCATATGAGCGCATTTCCGGAGTTCTTTGTTAGATCACGCTCAGTAAAATGTAAACATCACCCTTCCATTCTTCACTTTCCCCCTATTTTGATGAAGTAACAAAAGCGCGAAGGGTTTCGGAATCCGTTGCTGAACAATATATTTGTATGCAGTGTATAGTTCTCACTTAATATAAAGGCTCATTCTAGTGATTCGAAACTCAAAGAATTTTCCCTTTCCAAGGAGAGGAAGAGAGATATTCGAGATATCTCTCCTCTCCAAAGAGAATTTCTCAAATTGGAAGCTAGTAGTTCAATTTATGCCACTGAAAAAGTACGGGGTTGCTGTAATTCCATAGTGCCTATAATATAGGAGCGGCCCGAGGTAACTTTACCAAACGGGCAAGGTAACAATATGGCGCCGCGCCCCCCCAATCATGTATTTTTTTAATTCTATAATGTCTGTATTCTAAATGTCAAAGAAACTTTTATTTAGAAATATGCATGCTTTACCTGCAAATATGAATTGATAATGTTATGGTGAGAATTTTTAAATTCGGTTTTTTTTAAAGATTATAAAGTGGTATTATTGAAATTAAAGAAATATATTCATCAAATTCTAAAAATATTTGACTTCTGGCGCCATCTCTGACTTTGGCGCCATGGTCATTTGCCCGGCCGCATATTTACAAACCCTACCCTGATAGAACTGAGGCAGGAAATCGGTCAATATCATTGGCTACGAGGATCAGTGACGTCGTTTTCAGCTCTCGCACGAAGCGTACGGCAATCATAACATAACAAGAGTCGTCCCACTTTTCATCTCCGTTTTCCCACAGTTGAGCACAGAAAACATTCTTCCGTGGGTTGTAATATTTTTAAAAATGAAATTATTTTTTAAAATATCATAAAAAATAAAACATTCCACACTGTAAGAAATTATACTAATGAAAAGTACACGCACGAGAGCAAATAACGACGTCATCGGCTTTCGGCGAAGCGAGCCAATCATATTGTCTGATTTCCTGCCTCAGTTCTATCAGGGTAGGGTTTGTAAATATGCTGCCCGGCCATCGGGCCACCTCTGATCAGCCGCTTTTGTTCGACACCGATTTGCTTTGAAAGGTGACTTTTTTTCAAAGAATTTTCATTAAGTAGAAAATAAGCGAAATTTTGGCAGTTTTGGGCGGTAACCTAAGAAAATATAAGGTGAGTATGAAATAAGTTGGCGCATTCTGCAGCTGCAACTTATAGATGCCAAATTTGTACACAAAGAATTCAAAGTATGCCTTGAACGATTTTTGTAATTGAAAAAATAAAGTGCTCCGAAATTGCCGTATAGATGCCTCTTTTTGTTAACAGCATTATATATGTAAAAACATTACACATGAGATACTAAATTCTATAAAACGTTTAATTTTAATCCTTAATTATTTTTTTTATTTAAGAAGTTGCCCGAAATTAATCAAAATTGAGTATATTTAATCTTTATGCAAAGAGAATATGCTCTGAGTTGTATAAGCACAAGGAAATGCAGCCAAAAATCGAGTTATCACTAACAGGCTCAATGGATACACAAGAACGTGCGTTCCGGGGCAAGTTATTGTACTTAAGTCATAGCGATACTGTAGCTGCTATTCGTGAGTGGATTTCATCAGGCTAAAAAATTACTATGTCACCACAAGCTGTGAGGAAAAAAGAAACGGATTGAAGAAACCGGATCTTTAAATATTCAACCTTGCAAAGGACGAAAGCGCATCGATGAGTGAAGACGTTAGCACATCAGTCTTTATATAAACTTTCAGGTTTCAATTATGTCCGATTTGAGTTTGATTTACACTTCAATATATTACAAAGGTTCTGACAAAAATGATTTCTTTTCATGAAAGAATAGGCGCAAACAAGCAGGCCGTCTTAACAAAATTGAGCGCCCTGGGCTAGAGAAATTTGGCGCCCAATTTGAACCCTAACTAAGAATTTGAGAGAGAAGTGACCAATGAAAAATACCTAACTAATACAGTAATTGAGGAGCAAAAAAATAATAAACAAAATAAATATTTAACATGTTTTCCCGATTAACGCTTTACAATTTCGCAAATCAGCGCCCTATCAAAACAGGATTTTACAAGTAAGCTTCCATATTGTAGGTGACTTCTATTGCACGCATAATTTAGGCCAAACCGGCGTTTTTTCACCTCTGGTTTAACCTGGCGGTTAAAATCGCTCAAAATAGCAGGTTTTTGGGTTTTTTTAAGCAACGTTTGTGGACAGAATCTTTTTTTAATAATATACAATAAGTAAGTATTAATACACACAGATAGCAATTTTAGTTTGCAGCAAGTTTGACACGGCAAGAGTGCAAGCTTGAAACAAGTTAACGCAAATGAGTTAGTCACCATGCGTCAAACTTGTCACAAGCTTGCCGCGTCAAACTCATTGCAAACTATAGCAAAAACATAGTACGAAGACAACCTCGGATTCGAACCCCCGACATACCGCGTCCTAAACCTGTCACCTTAATCACTCAGCCAGCTTGACTTTGATAAGGGAAGATAGATTGCTCTAATACATCGTGCATCCATACGATTTTTTTATACTGTTTTCTTGATTTCATTAATTTTTTAAATTTTGGGTTGAGAACATGATTTGAAGTCAAAGAGAGAGCGATTTTCGCTAATAACTACTTTTTGCTAGTAGAATAAATTATGAAATTAGGGTTCAAAAGTAAATTAAATTTAATTACTTTTAAAATGGGACAAAATGTAAGTTATTATTTTTCAACGAACATTGACTGTTCTTTAGGTTTAATTTTGTTTATGAACGTTAAAATTTCAACATTAAGAAAAAGGCGATATATGGTTTTCTTTAAAGTGCGAGTTCTATATTTAGTAAAAAGATAGAGAATTTTTCAAAAAATTTTGTTATAAAAAAGTTTTTACAAATTATCATTGATTTATTGAATTAATAAAAAGAAGTACGGTCTAGGAGATGCTATTAAAAATCGGATATTTTTTAAAACAGAGTCAAAGATTATCTTTAAGTGTGTTGTATCATCTTTGCAGCAAACTTGTTTTGCAATCGTGGTGTGAAGTTTGTCATAACAACTTCACAGAAAATTGTTTTGTGAGTGGGTTGGTCGATTATGCTTTGTTATGCTCGTGTTTTGTATCTTTTAATGTACTGTGTCGTGGAACTTAGCCATATAATAAAAATGGTTCTTGGAATTGAATTGATTCTTCAACAGCGGCATTCCACATAAACATGAGTCTCGTCCCTCTACAAATTTAAAATTACTGAAATTTAGGTGCTTTAACAATGAAATAATGGTGTTCAACGTCTCGTAGTGCTATGGCCCTAATTTCATTGTTGGTGACGTCAGAGCGTTACCGCATCATTGAGAGACAGATCTGGGCTATTATATTAGTAATATTGGTCACCTTTGGATCAATAGCGTCCTTGGGCTACAGCCCAATTAGCCCATTGGATAAGATAGCCCTGGTCAAACAATATTAGCACCAAATTCACGTGATTAGCAGGGAATTAAGAAGTATTCAAAATCAGACAGGAAAAATTGATGAAATTTTCAGATCCAGGTATATCAGTTCAAACTGCAAAGTTTGTCAGTTGCTAAATTAAATACAGTAAAGCACCGCTTATACGTCTCTCATTTATACGTCGTTTCATCAAAGTCCCGATTTATTCGTATTTATTGCAATGGTAAAGTGCTTTGCTTATCCGACGCAAAGCTTCGGTTATACGTAGGGTTACCATAATTTTTTTCATTCTAATCTGGACACGGTCGGGGGTGGGGGTTGAAGGGTATTAACATATTATTAAATTATATAGTTATTTATATATAATTAATAATATGTTATTTATTATATATTAGTAACTAATAATTATTTGTTAATTAATTATTCGCTATTAATATATGATTAATTAGGGGTCAAATTGCAGCATGAAATTATATTAACTGTCTACCAACGACCCTTTTTCATAACTAGCACAGGGTTTGAGGAAGTGGAAAAAGTTAAGATTTCAGAATACACAGAAGATACAAATTTTATTTATGCTTTGTAAATCAAATTTACAGTAATTAAAAACATAATAAATTGCATTTTTTAGTTTTTTTACTTAGTTTTATTATTTAGTTTGATCTTTAAATATTTTATTCTTAAGTATTTTTATTAAAAACTTTTATATTTAAATAAGGAAATGAGTTTCATCGTTTGATGAGTTTTTATAAGGCATTATTATCTATAATAATGCCTTATAAAAATTATATGCCTTATAAAAAACCAGTTATACATGCAATCGCAGAAATTATGGCCTAGGCCAGGGGCAGACAATTTTTCAAGCCTTGTGGTTACACTGAAATCCTACACAGTATTTCAGTCTGTAAACGATTTAGAAATAATTACACCATTTTAATATAATTTAAAAAATGAAGATTATATTTAGTTTAGCATTTAAGTGTACATAGTGTTTTTTTAAAGATTTTAAAAAGCACAATACGCTTTTTTTTTCAACACAACTAATTGAAATAAGTTTAAGCTTTTATTTGTGATAAATAAATGAACTCGTTTGTTGAGACTGTCAAATAAAATAATTAAAAATGAGGCCCACAGATATTTTGCAGTAGCTTAAAAATTTAATTATTATTTTAAATAAGCTCAGCAGAGATAATATTAAAGCAACTACATTAAGATATGAATCAATGGAAAAAAGCAACGAAATTTTAAAGTACTAATTTGTAATCACCCCAAAAAACTGGTTAAAATAAAAGTTGGTCACTCTTTACTTCCTGCCCACTTCCATCTCACTACAAAGAATGAAATGCTCAAAATCTGATGGTCAAATTTGAGTGACTCAAAAGAATATATTCCTCCGAAATGAAGTGTGAATAGTTTCCTAAAAATATCCATTCTTGCTTCTTTACTTCGTCCAATCAGATTCTTTTACAATTACGGATTGCAGCTGATCAGAGAACAAATTTATTACTTTCTCGTATACGAAGAGAAAGTATTGTAATCGTCAAAAAATTCGAACTCGAGATTTTGACGAATCTCCACGTTTTAGACCTCCCTGAATCCGAAAAACACAATTTTGGAATTATGTCTGTTTGTCTGTGAACACGATGACTCGAAAACTACGACTCGAGCTACGGGGATGAAATTTGGTATGTGATCCTTACATATAATTTGTAGGTTTCTATCAAATTTTGGACAAATTCCGTCTATGGGAAGTCTGCCTGTCTGTCTGTTCGTGGTCATGCGAACACTCTAATTCAAAAACTTGAATAGCTAGATGGATAAAATTTGGTACACAGTTTTATCGTCATGAATGTAGGTCCATATAAAGTTTTGGGCCAACTCTATCAAAGGGTTGACTGTCTGTCGGTCTGTATAATTTACTTTTGAAAAGAATCCGTTATCTCCACGCGCATGCGTACTGGAAGTAATCTTCTTTGCAAGCGAAAGCTATTGAGCGAATTACGTCAGTTTGTCCTTGAGACGGTAAGAGCGGAAAATCGGTACGCATCTCTTTGAATTTGATTCTTTACCTAGAATATTTTTCCAATCACTATAATGAAAAACCTTCTGATAGTCATTGGATTCTGGATAACAGTAGGTTCGAATTTTTTTACCCAGATAGCAAAGAAAGCTTGTCTAAAAGTAAACCTTGTAGTCGACAAAGGTAAAGGGTTGTCACAAAGATTTTCATGACAAGGGTTGAACCTTTCGGCAAGGTAGCGGAAAGGTTCGCTAGTCAACAAGAAACAAGGTTTTCTGTAAGGTTTTCAGTAAGATTATCCCAGCTTTTATTACAAGATTCGTTCAGGCCTTTCATAAAGGCCGTAGCACACTTGCTTATACTTCGTCACCAAGGGAGAGCAAGTATTCGATGGGCGGTTTCTCCTTCAATGTGTCCTTGGCCGAAGGGGGTTGGACTCCCCTTCTTTACGATCTGACAACCCCCAAAAAAGGGATGACAGTTGCAATGTGTAATTGCCTTTTAGGCGATGCAAATAATTTTTTTTTTGTCGTTTATATTTTCGCAAAGAAACAGACCCAAGGAATTGCACATCTCTGTATAAAAAGCTATAATTGACAGAAAAAATTTAAACGAAAACATACATATTTTAATAGATTCTACAATTAATATGAAGTTAATATTAAATTTGCTAATGCGATAATTTCATCATCTATGTTATCATTAATTCTCTCTGTAATTATCAAATGCAATTATTTGCAACTGATTTGATATTAACCAATAAGATGCATTCCTACACATTAAAAAAACTCTTTTTTAGTAATTCACAATATGATTAGGTCATTTTTCCTTAACATGCGACTTGCAAGAAAATTAAATGCATGAACATGTATCAAGTACTCGCAAGTGTTGCTATCTTTCATCGTCACACTGTCAGAAATAACTATTAATTCTAAAATTAATTATCTTTAGGGTTTAAGAGGCCCTTAGAGGTAAATTCAGCCCTTTAAAAATAATAAATTTTTATGCAAGTGTATACATTATGTATAGGGGAGACCAGGGTACAATGGACCACTTTTGTAAATTTTGAATGTTTATTCTCAAAGAACTGTTTTTTTTTGTTTTTGGCTTGAAAAAAAGGCATACATATTCTCTGCATATTAAGATTTATATTACATTCTAAACTTATTAATTATCTATACTTTTTTTAATATTTATTTTTAAGTAACAAGTGAAAAATTGGACCATTGTAGGTTAAATAAAATAAATTGAAAAACATGTATATATGTAGTACATTTTTGAATAGCATAAAACATAGAATGCATCGTATTTGCTTATTCATGGCTTCAATGCATACTTATAATGCAAGATTAATGAATATTAAACTTGGCAAATTGCACACCAAAAGATTTCTGCGTCACTGAAACTCTGTTTTTTTGTGAAAATGTAGCTTCTGGAAGACTCATCATAATATCTTGAACATTTACAAAAGATTGGTTATCTATGGAAATACTTTTAGAGAACAGTACTAGCCTCTTTTTTAATAAATTTTATAACGTTTAATACTTAAGGGGACTTGGCACCCTAAGAATTCCGGAAAATCAATGAAAATATCGATTTTCAAATTTTGAGTGGAAAATGATCCTTGAACCTTTGACTTAATAATCTGAAAGTTTCAAAACAATCAGACAAATATTTTGTGAGATATGAAGTTATTTTGTCTAACATTTCATCACGTGCCACGCCCACTTTCAATGTTTAAATTCTGCATATTTCATGTGTAAGTTGCAAAAACACCTAATTTTTTCAATAAATCAAAGCAAGATAGTTGTTTCAAACAGTAGCCGTTTAATCTTTGTTTGTTTACTGTTTTACTGCTTTCGCTTCTTTATTATTCATGAAGCATATCGTCATCATCATCATCAACACTGCTTTCGCTTCTCATTTTTTTTTGAATTTCTCACTGCCAATAAAATTTCAATAAAATGGTTTTAAATTTTTTCTCTGTTATAATGGATATTTGATAAATAGTACTGCAGATCATTTATTAAATATTTTGACTAAAAAATTTGAAAAAAGTGAAATTTTTCGCATTTTTTAAAAAAAAATTTCTAATTGTCCCTATAAATGAAGATGCTAATTAATAATTATAGTAATAATAAATATGAATAAAATTGATAAGTTAGGACTCACAAATGTCAGGTTATTGCTCTGAAAAAAAACTAGCTTGATATAAGTTGTTTTTATTACAATTTTGTTGTTTTTAAAACTTGAAAGCTGCTTTTCTCAGTTTGCTTTTTTCCAAAATTGTGTCTGCTACAAAATGAAAAAAGTCGATCTCTTTTTATTCTAATTACTTCAAATTTTTTCTGTTCATTCACAAATGCATGTTTAATAGAATTAGGGATGGATTTGCAAAAATTTTGATTAGAAATTTTTTAAAAAATTTACAAAGTGAAAAATTCTCATATTTTCCAAAAATTTTCACAAAATTTTGAACAAATTTTTTTTTCTCTGAAACTAATGTAGATATCAAAAATCCGATCCCTGTTTCTGTTAAGTACATTGAGAGGTCCCTTTAAAAAAAATTTGGAGAAAAAATATTAAAAATTGTATGAGAAGAAGCATTTTAAAAAAAGGGCTAATTTTTTTAAAAAATTTAAAATTTTTAAATTTGTAATTTTTCAAAGTGAAAAATATTTTAGAAATTTCAGTTTCTGCACAGTTTACATCTATCTACTACAAAATTGAATAAGTTTGATCAAAATTGTAGAAAAAAAATTTGGGGGTGCCAAGTCCCCTTAATTTATGTATAATAACCAGAGATACAAAATAATAGGAGCATTAATTTGTTCCAAAAATCATACTATTTAATTTAATTTTTGCTTAATATAGCTATAATATAAGAACTAGAAATTTACTGAATGTTTATAAAATATAAACAAGAAAAAATATCAAACAAATAATGTAAAACTTTGACACCAAATTGATTAAAAAGTAAGAAATTTGTTATTCAGTTATTTTATATGCAATGAAAAACTTGCTATAAAGAAGGAAAATGTAATAAAATACACACTGAATGAAAATGCTTTATTTTTGCTTAATATTAAGTGAAATGCCTGTTATATATTATGATAATTATGTGGCCAAAACTGGTACAAATTAAGATATATTATTTAAAAATTCATAACTCAAAATATAATATTTTTCCAGAGAAAGATTTTATTAATTAACAGGCAATAAAAGTTACTAACGAATAGTGTCAGTACGACTTAAAAAAAACTTAAACCAGTCATCCACTGTGAAAATTCCAATTCAAATTTTCTCTTAATGTGGCAAAAACTGGATCATCTATCTTATTTCAATAAAAAAATTAAGATGTTAACACGCTTCTGTGTATCCCGAAAATCGCGCCTAAGTTTTCAGTGACGTCACTGGCGAGTCGAACCTGATTGGTTCAGTTATTCACGCCCATGAACTTGGATGGATGCTTTTAGTTCTGCTGGAAAGCTCCCATCTTCGCTTTGCGGGCTAATAAAACCGGTTCAAACGCCCTAGAAGCGGTTTTTTTTCTCCCTTGGTTACGAAATGTAAGCTAGTGTGCTACGGCCCTAAGGTTGTTAAGAGCCCTCCTTCGGCGGACAAACTAGAACCCCCTTTCCCCCTCCCAAGCCGTACTCCTACAGAGGGGTCCAACCCCCTTTTTTATCCTCCTTCTTCTCACGTCATCTTAAAGTTATCTGGAATGTCAGTTAATTAGGAATCTTAATTATTAATTTCAATTAATTTGATTAATCTAATTTTTAATTGTACTTATACGATTTCGTTGTAGATTGTGACAAAAATTCACATTTCTCCGAGCCGGGGATCGAACACGCGTTCTCAGGTTTGGAAGGCAAACGCAATAACCACTATACCAGACGGGGTATACACACGATGGGACAGGTGGTTCATAAAAAAACTTTACAAAATCAATTTTGAGGGAATGGTTTCCGAAACGGTTTGAGCGGAAATGCTTTCGCGGACTTGCGCTTCAAACCTTGTCTTTGAGGTAGTTCATAAAAAGCTTTTCTATGTAAACCTTGCGGCAATGGTTTCCGAAACGGTTTGCGCGGAAAGGCTTTCGCGGACGGCCTATGGAAAGTGAAATGGCAACCTTTCCGCAACCTTCTTTGCTAACTGGGTAGCCACGCGGGGGAAGGGAAAACGGCACCTTTTTGGGGAAGTATACGAGAAAGTTTAGGGGAGAACACTCCCACTGGTTTTTTCTTCTATCGCGGGTGCAATTGGATTAACGGCATGTCTACTCCCACCCCGATGGGGTAATCTCATCCACAATATTTTGCTATTTTTTTCATGCTGGACGACGGATGTAAGACAAGACGTATCACTTTTGAAGTACCTGTGATATGTAGCATCATAATTAGCAAAGCATTATTGCTTTTAAAGCTGTTGAAAGCCGGTCCCTAGTGGGAGACAGCCCGTCTTCAGACATGCCTCCATTTATGTATGACCCCGTACTTTTGCCTACACCCACCAAGGGGTGATATATTCAACAGGGTCTTCCCAAGTGTGTGAATGAAATGTCATTGCAGGCTTGCCAATTAACAGCGTAACGGGGCGCCGAGACTGACCCTCTGTGAAGGTCATCGGCGGTTTTCTAATCGATTTTGTTGAAAGATTAATTCGGCATGCAATTTGAAATAGATTTTCAAAAATTGATAAAAGTTTGGTGACAGTCAAGCTAATATCATTGGAAAGATGAATTTCATAACATTACTGCAACTTAAAGCGTGTAAAAACTGTTTTGTTTGACGATAATTTCGAAAGTTATTCATGAAAAATTGTTAAAATCTCAAAATGTTGCTTAATTTATATTAATTCAAAATGTAACTAAATCTTCCGAAATATTTTTCATGCCACGCCGTTAACAGTGACTCGGGATTGTTAGAATTCCCTCTACCTGTTCCTATCTTTTATCTTTTTTTATAGAGGGCGGTAAGCTCCATCTTGATTTCTTGATCTTGAAGCTTTTGTGAATCCGTGCCGTGTTGTTTTTATTCCCTCGTGAAAAAGCCTTCGGATTTCTGTTTTCAGCCACTTATGTTCCTCACACTCAGCGTCTGCACCAGTCGCGAAATGCTTGTCGCGCAGGTGAAATTTGTGCAAATGTGAACAACCTATTGACGAGTTTTCTGTTTTGTTTATTTACATTAAAGTGCCTTACCTACGTAATTCCGGAAATGGAATCTTCAAAGCGGAAGTCCAAAAGTAATGCAAATAAAGATGGCTGATATTTTTAAATGAATCTTATTAGCGTTTTGATGTTTGTGTTTTGTTTTTCCTCTTTCTTTTGAAATAATGCCTTTTGATGTATATATCTCCTCTGTCTTTTGTTGGGAAATTTCGGGCTAAAAGAAGCTATGTTTGGCGTAATGCAAGCTTCTTACAGAAAAATTTCCCAACTTTTGAATCCATTTCAAATAAAGTCCTTAGCCCTTGAAAAAATGGACTTGAATGGATTCCTTATTTGTTTGTTTTTTCGATTACCTCTGAGTTTGCCTTTGTTTTTTGGCTTTCGTTGTATGATATTGATTTCCATTGTTCTTTGTTTTTTGTTTGAGCTGCAATTGCGCGCTACTTAAACATTGTTTAAATTTTATTATCTAATTTTATTGTTTATAAATAAAATTTTTTGTTGTTTTTGTTTAAAGTTTTAGTTAATTTTTTTTTATTTTTAAATGTATTCTAATTTTTCTAGTTGATGGTTTTTAATCGCAAATAAAGTTAAGATTTTTAATGTATGTAAACAAAACAGGGAACTCATCCATTGCAATTGTTATGCTGTCTATTGTTACTCGCCTGACAGCTCGAATCCTTTCATCAACCTTCTATGCACTGTTTCTTCTGTCGCATTCTCAAAAGGACGACCTCTTCGTTTTTCGTCAACAACTTTTGAGCACCCTTCAGAAAATTTCTGGACACGATTTGGGATCACTTGACAGGACAAACAATTCTCACTATTAGCAGGAAGTACTTCTTTGTGAATATCCTTTTGCCGGAAGTCCTTTCGCCCACAAGAAACACACAATTCTTCACTGCTTTTCTGGCGTACGGCCCTCTAGAGCAGTGGTTCCCAACCCATGGCGGCGGCCCACTCGTGGGCCTCGGATAGCGTATTAATGGGCCGCGAAATGCTAATCAAGAGTCGAAGTCAGGGGAGCTTCAAGAGTCTTCACTTGTTTCTTGCTTTATAAAACAATATATTTTTATTCCTTTTATAGTAATCTTCACTAATTACTGGCATATAAGGGCATCTAATACACAGAGTGTCCACACTTATCGTGGTCCAATAGCTAATTTCTAAACCGTTAGACATACAGTTCCAGTTGGAAAAATGCTTTAAATAAACAGAAGAATTCTATTTTATGTTTTTTGAGTCACTAAATATATTTCTGAAAAAAAGACGAATTTTAACTTTTTATAGGATTCTCCCGGTCCTATCAGTTATATTTAGCAAAATAATCTTGACAATCTGAAATTTTAACCAAAAAAAAGTCCCGCTCTTCAGCGATTAAAACTGACCAAGTTATGGAGCTTTGAATTTCATGATTTTTACCAATCAGCGGCCTCCTCGAGCAACTGCTGCCTGCGCATTGATTGGTGAATCGTCTACAAGACGGCTACTGAAATGGTGTAAAGTGGTCTAAGTCAGCGATATTCAAAGCTCCAGAACTCGGTCAGTTTTAGTCGCAAAAGAGTGGGACTTTTTTTTGGTTAAAATGTTAGACTGTCAAAAATATTTTACTAAATATTATTGATAGGACCGGTGAACTGCATAAAAAGTTAGATTTCGTAACTTTTTCAGGAATATATTTATTCATTCAAAAAAACATATAATTCTTCCCTTCCTTTAAAGTATTTTTCCAATTGGAACTATATGTCTATATTTAACGGATTAGAAATTAGCTATTGGACCACTATAAGTATGGATACCCTGTGTGTGTGTATATATATATGTAATAATCACACTTAATTTTATTCCAAATTCTAATATTATAAATTTTAAAATCTTAATGTATTCCAAAATCACTTTTCTAAAACTCCAGCTTCGTTCTTTTCCAGCGCTGGAGGTATATAAAATCTCTCATTTTGGCATGTTTATTACTAAAAGAATATTTAATCGCTTTCACGTGTCCATATGTTATTCCCTTATCCGAGAGAATACAGGGATTTTTCTGTGCACTTTCGCTTGTAACCTAAACAGAGATGGCCGTATATCCACCACTCTCCTATCGATAATAAAAAGAAATTAGTTAATTACTCGGTCTGTGTTTATTTTCCACGACTACAACCACGGATACGTTATATATATATATATATATATATATATATCAAAACCAACATATAAACACAAAATAAAAACTCAAAAACAGTAAAAAAGGACAAAATGGCTAAATAGACAAAAACCAGAAAAAACCAAAAAAAAAAAAATGAAAAATATCATAGCGAGCCGCTCGTCAGGAAGAGAAGCTCGCTCATGATATTAATTTGTACTTTTTTCTGCTGACGACAAACGAAATCCGTTAAAAATTGCCGTCATCCCCTCTAAAAACACAAAACAAACGAAAATGGAAGATTTCTTGAATAAAAAATATAAAAACATTTAAGAAGATTTTAAAAAGAAACAAATACAAAAATCCGAATACAAAAAATTCCGAATACAAAAATACCTAAAATAAAAAACAGCCGTAACATAAAAAATAATAAAATAAAGCGAAATATGCTTACCATGGCCAGGGAAACGCTACCGCGACCACGAGGAAAATGAACGCCAAACCAGTTATCGCCGTTGCCAAACAGAGGAAAGAGAAAGAAAAGGAGAAAGAGGCTTTGTCAGTAGCTCCGTAATCACTGCTTGAGATATCGTCGCACAAAGTTCTCGGGAATACCATTATTTAAAAGTTGATCATACAAAAGCTTTAATTGTCTAGATTTTGAAATTTCGTTCGAACAAATAGATCTAATGCGAGAAAATTGAGAGATAATAGTGTTTCTATAAATCTTAATAGAAATATTAGAAGACCAATATGAAAGTCGGTTGACACAAAAATTAAAATCCATTCTTTTGTCAAAGATATCGATACAAAAGTTATTATCAATAAGTTTAATATCCAGATCTGAGAAATCCGCTTCAAACTGATTACAGTTTGTTTGTTTAAGAAGCAAGGCTGAAGGATAAATATTTTGCCACGTAATATTAAATGATCCATGATTAAAAACAATAAGATCATCTACGAATCTGAAAGCCTGAGGATGAAGAAGTAAATAATTCTTCTCAAAATAATGAAGGAAGAGGTTAGCTGTAATAGAAGAAAATGAAGATCCTTGAGGAATGCCATGTGATTGGAGAAAAATACTTTCCCCATTGTAAATAAAATTATTAAATATGCAAAAATTACATAATTTATCCCAATACTCAAAAGAAATATTGAGAATATTTTTGTAATAAAAAAAGTAAGAGTTAAGCACCTCTCGAAGAGTGGCTAGAGGAATGCTTGTAAAAAGATCCTTGAAGTCAAAAGTCTCAATCGAAGAAATACTGTTCTTATTATTGTGAATGAAATCAATAACCGGTTTATTATTGTTAATAATCCAAGTGAAACCTTCTGAATAAATGACATTCAGTAATTTTTTAACAGATTGAAGAAAATGTAACCAGGTTGCTTCATGTATGAAGAAGTTCCACAAGTGATAAAACGATAAGAAATAGGATTTTTATGAAATTTTGGATTAATAGTAATATAAGGAAAGCAAAAGTTGAATTTCTTAATTTTGAAGAATTTATAGAAAGCAAGAATTTTTTTGGATATTGTACTCATATTAAAGTTGGACTTTTTGTATGTTGCTGAATTTTGAAGTTCCTTATCCAGAAGATTATAGTAATGCTGTTTGCAAATAAAAGCATAGTTATTGGAAGCTTTGTCGATAGGAGTGATGATGAATTTACTTTTTAAGTCTTCAATAGCAATTTTAATATTAGAAAATCTAAAAGAATCAAAACATTCGGAATTTTTATAATGGAAGGATAAAGACTTTTTCAAAAGGTAATAAAGATTCCATTTCCACTCAATGAAAAATTCAATGGGGATAGAAAAAGCATTAGAAGTTTTTAAACAGAAATCATCAATATTACTCAGTAGTTTATGCAGTATGGAAGGAAGAGAAACATGAAAAATCGGTCTGAATTTTGGACCTTTTAACATGATACTTTTAAGATTTGAATTCTCAACAATGTCTAGACTACCAGTAACAATATGGCCAGAATCTTTGTCAATAAATAGAGAATAGGAGTCTTTATCACAAAAACAATTAGCTGTTTTTTTAAGATTTACAGTGTCAGATGAGGCATTATTGTAATTGAAGATTTTTCTGCCAAAAGGAACATTATATTTAAAAGTTTTTTGTAAACAAATGTTTTTAATGGGAAAAAATTGCAGAGCAGAATTGAAAATGGAAGAGAAAGGAATCTTGTCAAAAGTAGGATGCTGGAAATTAAAAATGAAATGCAACTTTTTAGTAGGATCTTTAGTAGGAAATTTTGACAATTTCTGTTTCAGAAGATCTAAAATGTGAGTTTTGAAATGTAAGTTATTGGACTTAAATGAACCAAAGTTTGAAAATAAATCAAGAAGCGAGTTAGATCTTAAAGAGAAAACAAAATTCTTGACAGGAGCCCACAGATAAGAGTTTGCAAAAGAAAGTTCTAATGCCTCAAGTTCACTAAAAAGGTCAGAAACTGATTTAGAAGGTCTTTTTTTAATCCTTTTTCCTCTGCTACCTCTAGAAGTCTTATGATGGGTGTTATGAAAAAGCTTAAATGTACAGGAATTGTCAGGAGAAATCTGCGTGCTATTAAAAAGGTCATTAAGACCGTATGGAATAATTGTTTTGTATTGGAGCATAAAAAGGTTTTCTTTTGAAAGGCGATTGTTTTTATCAGGAACGATATCCAAAATTTTAATAGAAATATTATCAAAACTATGACGCTTAAAGTGCTCAAATTCGGCATTAAAAGAAGAATGTAATAAATATTTTTTTATATCATGTCTGTGTTGGTTAATTCTAATATTGATAGTATTGCTGGTCTGACCCACATATTTCATATCACAAATGGTACACTTCAAAAGATAAATACATATATATATATGTGTGTATTTTTTTACTTGTATATTTAGTTAGTGGGCCGCAAAATATTTTTTACACAACAGGTGGTCCGCACCACCAAAAAGGTTGGGAATACCACTGCTCTAGAGCACAGTCGTCATTTTCAAATGCAGCTGCGCATGTGTACAACTATTATTTCAGAAATTCCAATTAAACATTATACAGTTGGATTGGGCTGTCACCTATTGACATTTTTGGAAAGAATTTACTAATAATTCCCGGACTCTCATATCGATTTTTAACCTACTTATTGTCTTATCCAGTTTTTCCCTTAATGTCTATTGTATAAATAAGAATGTATAGTGACTAAGAAACACTTTTAAAGCATCAAAATTTTACAAATGGCTTATGAAGCACGACTGTAGTATTTTGTAGTTGAAATTTTTTAAATCAAATTTTGCAGTAACAAAAATATCTTAATGATTTATGAATAAATATTCAATAGCATGTCTTAAATTTTTAAAGGTTTCGTTTTTGCACTTTTGATTACACAGCGAAAATTTGCAGTCAAATTTGAATTAACCACTTCAGCAAAATCCTTGACAGGTTCAATCAGAGACGAATACGTGGGGAGGGGTATGGGGCCGCAGCCACCCTCCCCCGAGTTAAACCATAATTCTTAATTTTATTTAAAATCACTACAACTGTTTGTTCTAATTTCCCTTTTTTAAAAAAAATAATAAAAACGTGACAACATTTCTTCCTGGCTTGACAGGCTCGAAAATTTTCGTACTTTTCTAGTCATTCCACTTGTACTTGATGCATTGACGCTGTCGAAGACATTTTTTGACTAGTTATTTCATTGTATTTTTTATTAAATTATCGAAAGTATTGTCATGTTCTTTATGATTCTTATTGTCAAGTGAATAAAGTCTGTAAAGTTAAAGTGTTTTGGTTTACATAAGACATGAGGTTTGACATTCGTCATGACGATACAAAATTTTTTGACCTCACCCCCACCACCACCACTAGGTTCAATATTCCTTTTATTGTGTTCTTTACAAATTGCACCAGTCATTAAAAACACCATTTCTTTTATAAATCTTTGATCTAGCGTAAAATCTCATAATCGCATTTTATTACAATGCGTGTTTAACACAAATGCCCAATTCTTTGCAGACTGACTATCATGTACTGTTTCTCTGTCAAAAGAGATAGAACAAAGCAGAAATTGCCCCGATCCGGCCTAGACGCCGCGGTATAAAAACCAATCCCACTATAGACGCCTATGGGGAGTGTTTTCGATGCAATATTTGGCGATATTTCGCTTTTTTGGCGAGAAATGCTTTGTGAAGTTTTTCTATTTCGCCGACGACCGAGAGTCGCAATCTGTTTATGAGGATGTAAACATTTCTACTTTGTAGGGTTTTTTTGTGTGTATGTATGCGACATAAAGTAGAATGAATTCCTTCTTGAGTGTCTTAAAGTTGAAAATAATTTGTAATTAGTTGTTAATTGTAAATAAAGATGGAAAGTTCTCAAAACACGATGAAGAAAAAATCAGTTTCGCGCCAATTAAAGTAAACACTGAAACCTTAGCGGGCACAATGATCAACTTGGCGTGATAAAAGACATTCCTATAGGCGCCTATAGTGGGATTGGTTTTATGCGGTCGCGCGGTACAAGATCAATCTGTCCATTCCTTCTCCAAAAACACAATAAAACAAAATTGCAGACATCATCATTCGTAAAATGACACAGAGAATAGAAAAAAAGTGAAAGTTCCCTATTTCTCATTTCTTAATAGTTTTCAGACTGTGTCCAACTCCTCGATTCGAAAAGTTAGTTGCTGTTCAACCATTCTGGCAATATCCCTCCTACAGGACAAAATCTTCATAAACTCAGCAATTTTTAAATTTGGCCAATTTCTTGGCTAATTAATTCCCGAGAAATCTGGACCATAGTTTGCATTTCTTGACTAAATTTTCCACAGTTTCTATTTCTTCACCACAACGACATGTTGCAGAAGAGCTAGTACAAGGATGAAGTCCTCTCGTTTTTCTCAAACCCCCCCCCCCCATTTCCAATCATTCATACTTGGCTAAATTTCATTCAAAAGCAAATGATAGCAAAATAAATTTTAACAACAAATAGTTGCAACTCTAATATCCTACTCACGTGAAATAATACAGTACCTTTTCTGTAAGAGCCCGCCACAATAAGATTTTGTTATCTTATCGGTGATAATTCTCCTGACAGAGGTAGACGATATTCGACCTGAAGTAGTTAGTGTTATATTTCATTTTTTGATTGCTGCTTTTCTGAAAAAATTGCCGATAAACAATCGAATTACGGATAAGGATAAGACAAAAACTGTGATGTCATTTTGGTCGTAGATTCCTATGATGAACTTCCCAGAATTTTGCTAAAATTTATCTTCAGTGTATGTTGAAAGGAAATGACAAAACGGAATCTTTTTTAGATGTCTCTGACTACGTTCACCGATGAATGAGAACACCGCAATTTAGTGAAAACTCAGTATCTTTTTTGTATATTTTTTGTGTATTTCTTCCGTTTCCCGGGACGAGATTCATCGAATAACCGGAACCTCTGACAGATAGTTCGAAGAAATTATACTGACTTGATTCTGATACATTAATAAGTCCATGAATGACGCGTACGGATATGTTTTTGTTTTGTTTTCTTTCACTTAAATGACACAGATTTGTTTCAATTGATAAAACCAAAGGACACTAAGTGCACGTTCAAAAATCATATTATGGTGTTAGAATGGCTATTATTTGAAGATATTCGCATAAATGTGCTTAAATGTGAAATATTTGTTCCTGTAATTAATGTTAATTAGATTCATATAATAAAATGTGAATTTAAATAAATTCCTCTTTGAAAATTAGAGAAATAGGGAGCTTTTCACGAAATATGCGACCATCGAGGATAAAAGTATTTTTCTCCTTATATTTTCATATAATAATAATAATTCTATTATTGTTGTGAATTATTTGCCAGTAATCATATCATAAACATTCTGTTAACTCATCTAAAAAATAGGAAGGAAATCATAAAAAAATGCATTAAATTTAGTGAAAAATAAATCTTACTAAATTTAAGGGCTCCTTTTCTAACCACAATTTTCCCCAGAATTTACTAAAATAAAATAAAAGAAAATGGGATTGAGAGAAATTCTAGGCAGAGCAAGACATTAAATACAGCCACTATAAAGAGTACCTGATATTTTCTTGATATATACATATGCTATACGTGGAATAACAATTTTCTGTAGGGCTTTCTGAAGCGACTTCCACTATCCCCCAAATTCTCTCTACATCCTAAGCTAAATTCAATAAAACAGTACACCAAATGAAGTGATACTAAGCTAAAAGTTTAGATTTGAATAAAAAATGAAAAATATGATTCCGTTCTTAAGCAGAAATATTTTACGAAATTTTATAGCATCTTGAATATTTTACAACATCGTGAAATAGATTGCAAGATTTCTGTGCTGCTTGGGTTAGGAGTTCCACTGTAAGAGCCCAAGCACACCCAGGCTCCTTCCATAATCACTACAATATAGTTTTCAAGTTAAATTGTTCTAAACAAATTGCAGGTTTGAAAAGGAACAAGGGATGCTTCTATGAGTGCTGTAGCAGACAGATCTCGTCTTTCTTCTAAGGTTTATTGTCTAAGCAGTGGCGTAACTAAAGTGGGGTGGTCCGTCCCTTCCGGCACTTCGAAAAGGGCGGCAAAATCAGACATTCAAGAAAAAAAAAATTATAACTAAGAAGAGCAACGGCACTAATTCAATCATCGTGTGCATGTAATTGTATCAAATAATGCAATTTCGCATTTTCTGCCTTTTGTCGGTTAATTGACGATATGTGACTGAGGGTGGACCTACGATTTCACTAACTATCTGCAGGGATCGAAGGCGTCTAACTACGAATTACTTGTCTAATAACACGATTTTTCCCCTGGAATTTATCATTTTTATTTTGAGATTTAGGTGCCTTATGTAACTTCTAAGGGAAGGGGGGCATTTTGCAAGTTCGCCCCGGGCGGAAAAAGTGGCAGCTACACTACTGTGTCTAAGTTACAAAAAGATGTGTCATTTACTAAGTCTGGTGATATTAAATTGCAACTTGTATATTTGCCTAAAATACAGATAATATTTTCCTTCATCACTATAATTTCAGACAAAAATTATAGTGATGAAGGAATTTTCTATAAAGTGTCAGCGAGAAAGGGAAAATTCGAATGCTTTCAAAATTTCTCCCGACTCAAAGAAATGTACGGAATATCAAACTGATGTTTACAAAGTGAAAATTATTCATATAAATAAATAAATAAATAAAGGATTATTTATAAATGAAATCCATTGAATTGGATCCTCTGCCTTTTCAAAGACCTTTCCATGTGCTAAGTTAATGTACTAAGAAACGGTATTCAACATTCGGTGGCCTTCGTTTGAAAATTGTCGGTCGACACCATAGATAAACAAGTAATCCTTAGTTATCTTTTAAAATGTTTTACATAAATTTATTAAGATTAAAGTCCTGTTC
>BGPR01002287.1:102372-127726 GCA_013235015.1 Araneus ventricosus
ACAGACCAAAGAATAGTTAGACGATGAGGACGAAACTGAGCCGGCACCCATCCTCTAAACTACCACACCACACCAATATGGGGAAAACTGACCCCGACCACAGATTTAACATGTAGTATGCTTGCTACAAAACGACTTACAAAAAACTTGCATCTCAGGTTCAAAACCCGATTCCATCGGATCTTCCTTCTGTAACATGTAGTATGCTTGCTATAAAACGACTTACAAAAAACTTGCATATCAGGTTCAAAACCCGATTCCATCGGTTCTTCCTTCTGTAACATGAAGTATGCTTGCTACAAAACGACTTACAGAAAACTTGCATCTGAGGTTCAAAACTTGATTCCATCGGGTCTTGAATCTGATATGCTCCTATCCGAAAACCCTTGTTTAAGACGAAATCATCAATCTGAAATAATTTGAATTGAAAAAGAATAGAAAAAAGGACAAAAAATGAAAAACGTCCAATTTAATATTTGTATACTATATAGCATCCAAATTTGTTTTTAAGTTCTAGCATCCAGATAAAATGTATTAAACCTGAAGAGAACGTAAGAGCTAAATATAAGTATTTTTTTCAGTTTGCAAGCGTTTGAAATAAGAATTGCTGCTTCATTAATACTACTTAGTCTCAAATGCTCATAACTTTCACGGCGATTAACATATTTGAAGGTGAGAAAAAAAAAACAAGGAAAGGTGCAATGAACGATGTCAATACAGACTTCCTTCTTAATTCTTTGGTGAATACTTCACTTCCCATTGGAAATGAATTTAAATAAGTTGTTGCTTGCACAGAGGATAGAAGAAATTTAAGCTGAAGAAGCTGTAAATGTGCGGATTTTCCCACGAGAATACTCTTCTTATCTTATTTTAAAGTGATGCGACTGTAACTTCTTAGAAAGTAATTTGTGGCGGGCATATCTTCGGAAAACAATTATCTTAATTTGTTTTGCGTGAAAAATATTTAGCGAGTATGTGTAATAATGAGGGATAATGTAATGATTATCTATGATTTTTAAAGTTTTTTAGAGTTATAGCTATTTCTCTTATTATTTATTAAAAACTTATATGAATCAATTCTTATAAAAATAATACAATTTATTACTAAATAGTCACCAATAGTCAAAATGCAACATTTTCTTTGTAAAATGTTCAGTCTTCTAAAAGATACCTGTCTTATTGAAGTAACTGATATTAATAATATTTAACAATTTTTCTGTTCTACTTGTCAGTGGCTTGTGATGACCGTATGAGTATTGCCGAAGCCAAACAATGACGTAGCTACCGGAGTGGGGGTGGGGGGCAAAAGGGGTTTTGATGGCCCGGGCTCCAGCTTTAGGGGGAGCGATGGACTCAAATATTTACCGAGTTTATGTTATTTTTAAGGAAGTGATTATTTGCAGGAACTGTGCCTACGAATAAAACGTTATTTGCAGGTATACTATACCTACAGATTATCTGCAGGTTTTGTCAGATTCAATATGCTTCTTTAGGAATTTTAAAATGTTCTTTTTATACTTGAAACGTTCTTTTTGTGTTTATGAGATTATTAAGAGTAAGATTAATACTACTTTGCGAGAACCTTCAATATCTCGTCGGAGACATGCGACGTTTTTGTTTCACATTTAATTTAGTTTCGAAGTGCTGATTTCTAATTCATTTGATTTAATTTGGTAGAGTAAATATAATTACTGATTTTTTTTCAGTCATATTATTACACCTCTTGGCAAATTATCGATAAAAACCAAATTTCCGATCCTCATGAGCTACAAAGGTCCGAAAGAATTCTTAGGAAATTTTAAACTTCTCTTTGCAGCTGATGGAAACCGAAAGTCAATAGTTTAAATCAACATTGAAGAAAATGCAGAATTAACCGTCGTTAAAAAATTTTAACAAATGGTGAGAGACTAAAGAAGGAAATTAAATAAACCCTCTTCACGTTATTCCGAGTGGCATGGTCGTAAAGTATTTTTTAACCGTCGTTCAAAATTTTAACAAATGGTGAGAGACTAAAGAAGGAAATTAAATAAACCCTCTTCACGTTACTCCGAGTGGCATGGTCGTAAAGCATTTTTTAACCGTCGTTAAAAATTTTAACAAATGGTGAGAGACTAAAGAAGGAAATTAAATAAACCCTCTTCACGTTCCTCCGAGTGGCATGGTCGTAAAGTATTTTTTAACCGTCGTTAAAAATTTTAGTAATTTTTTTTTTTATCCAAAAGGCCATGGGTTCGAATCCAAGCAGCAAGTAGAGAGCATCTTTTGTACTCGCAGCTACTTAGACAATGTGTTTAAGAATTCGAATTTTCACTAATTATATTTAAAACCGATCTCTATAAATTCAATATTTTATTTGATTTTGCTCTTTTTTTCTAAACCTTGTTAATTTTCAGACATATTTAAAATAAATTCGTTCGACTCCCTTTCCACTACCCAATACTTGCAGGTGATTTAAATTTTAAAATGTAAAAATATTTGTTTCGAGGTCTCTTCAGTTACTTCTATGGAAGGAAAATAAATTGGACAAAATATACACTGTCTAATAGATGTTTTATCCAAAGATACAGTACCTGGCTCATCCCATTATCCAAAAAAAGTTAGAATTCGATAATAAACAGCACCTCCCTACCACACTTTTTATCGATTGATTAAAAACAAACTATTGAATATTTGTATAAATAAGGAAACGGTTTGAATGTAAATCCAACAATGAGAAATAATGTTGAGAATTGTATTTAAAAATCTTTTTCAATTCCTATTATTAGTTCACACTCTCCCTATATATATTTATACATCTTGTTCAAATTTTCAATCTTTAATAAAATACTTTTTATTCATCCACTCAAGTTCAAATACATTTTTTAAAACTTGTAGTGGATGGTACTTGATGTTAATACAGTTTTTTTTAAATATTAATTAATTAATTAAATTTAATTAATTAATTTTAGTTTTATGTAGGAGAAAAAAATTTCTAAAATAAAATTTTTCTTTGTTGACCTAAGTAGGAATTGACTTAAATTTTTTTTTTATATTACTTGTTTAAATTATTAAAATTAAAGAAAAATTCATGGCAATTTATTATTTAGAATTATATTTAAAAATCTTTATTTTAAAATTATTAAAATTAGGGAAAAAATTGACAACTCATTATTTATTCTGAAACAGTAAATAACATTTTATCCTCAGATATTTTACCCATTGAAACTAATTCCACTCGATCTGGTATAAATAACTAAGTCCATGAGTCAAGAACTCAAAAAGGAAGTCAACAGCCAGGGGTGGCGCCAGTGGGGGGGGGGGCCCGGGGGGCCCCGGCCGGGGATGCTGTCCCCCCCCCCGTTCGGGAAAATTTTTGTGCCGGGTATTCAACTAGTTGATAAATGCAGATCTGACTGAAATTTGAGACCCATTTCATTTCAGTCGTATCCTCGTACAGTAGGAGCCCCTCCGTCGGGCAAACTCTAATGCCACTCCTGCCAACAGCACGCAGTATTCCTCAAGCAATCACCCTCCCAAATACCGGCCGCGTCCGATGCTACTTAGCTAGAGTGATCACGCAGCAACCGGTCGCTGGTGCACTGTACCTGCAAATAACGTTTTAACCGTAGGTACCGTACCTGCGAATAACGTTTCATCAGTAGGTACAGTACTTGCAAACAACGCTATCCTATTTTTAAAGCAAAATATGATGAGAGGGCTTGAAAATAAACCATGCTCCGGGCATCATATAGGCTAGCTAGACCACTGATGACGACTCGGCAAAGAAATCATACATGATGATCCTAGCGACATTTAGCCTCGCTACGCCATTGGTCATATTCACAAAACTTTATTGCGGATATGCCACTTTTTAAAGTCAAGTACGACCAGGTAGCGAAAGAATACCGTGCCCCGGGCGCCGTTTATAATGCTAAGCCATTGATGCTGACGGGTAGGGGAGGTGGCGAAAAAATTTATATTACCCTAGCTACGCCACTGAAGCCAAAACATGAAAAAAACACCGGTATTTAAAGTTTTCGCCATCTATTTAGAAAAAAAAACCTATTGTATGAAGAGTCCAGGAGAAAATCGATGAGGGTCCAAATTTTAAATTTTACAGGGAAAAAAAAAACAACGTTTCTAGTCTCCTGGCACTTAGTTTACAATGTTCACACCATCATTTTTATTTGAATTACGTATTGAAGCAATACAACAAATCATGAATGTGTCAAAAATTTATTTAAAAAACTTTGTAGAATATTTATAAATATTCTACAAAGTTTTTTAAATATACATAAAGTATACATAATAATAAAATTTTGAGCAGATAAAGAGAGCAAATTATTTTGAAATGTCAGACATAAAAGTAGAAAAATTATTCGGCTTAACCCTCTGGCTCTACTGCTTCATCAACGAAAGTGTCCTCTTCGTTCTCACCAACAGTGGCGTACTGGCAAAATAAACAGTAAACTCCAAAAGCAATACCGGAACGCTTTAACCTAGATAACAAAATCGCGCTGTTCAAGGATATTTTCACACTTTTTCCTTTCTCGTATACGAAGTATACAAAGAGAAAGTATTGTAATCGTCAAAAAATTCGAACTCGAGATTTTGACGGATCTCCACGTTTTAGACCTCCCTGAGTCCGAAAAACACAATTTTGGAATTATGTCTGTCGGTCTGTGAACACGATAACTCGAAAACTATTAGAGCTACGGGGATGAAATTTGGTATGTGGTCTTTAAACATGATTTGTAGGTTTCTATCAAATTTTGGACAAAATCCGTCAACGGGAAGTCTTTCTATTTGTATGTCCGCGGTCATGTGAACACTATAACTCAAAAATTTGAATAGCTAAATGGATAAAATTTGGTACACAGTTTTATCGTTATGAATGTAGGTCCGAATAAAAGTTTGGGCCAAATCCGTCAAAAAGAGGCGTTCAAATTGCATATTCAATTTCCTTTAATCCGATTCTCATGCGCATGCGTATTGGTAGCAATCTGTTATGGTTGTAAATTTTATTTACAACAATAAATAATGTTTTCAAGCATCAATTGTTAACAATTTTTTTATTGTTGTAAATCAAACCGATCTCATTATTTCAGTAAATCTTTTATTCACGCGCTTTTGCAATTGTTACGGTTGTGGTAGTATAAATTGTTTTCTTGGGAATTCAATTCCAAAGCAGAATTTTCGTTTTAGTATTCATTGCATTGCCTATTTTATCGCGCCTGCTTCAAAGTAATATTTTTTTGAAACGTGGCAACAGATATTTGATTTCAGGTTTGTTTGTTTGTTTTGTTTTACTTTCTCGTATACGAAGTATACAAAGAGAAAGTATTGTAATCGTCAAAAAAATTCGAACTCGAGATTTTGACGAATCTCCACTTAGAAAGTATACGAGAAAGTTTAGGGGAGACCACTCCCGCTGGTTTTTTATTTATTTCTCATGAAAAAAAGCAGTGCCGGACGGCGTTCCGGCTCCACTACACCCCTGCTCACCAACTTCAACCTGAGCAGTCGTGGGATAACCTTGCTTCAGGTTTAACCAGAAATTTCTTGAAGAGGAGATCCATATACTTAGCCGATGAAATTGGTGAGGGTGTGTTGTATAGAGTCTTCAGTGGTTGCTTTGTCGATTGCCCTTTTACCTTGTTTTTCCCCTTTTCGAAACTTGCCACACCATCTTAGAGACAGCGCAGCCATACCAATTTTTAGTTATCTAAATCATTGCGTTTAGAAGTTATCGTGTTCACAATTTTTGTCCAAAATTCGATAAAAATCTGCAAATTTGATGCAAAGATCACATACCAAATTCATCCGTCTGGCTCAAACCGTTTTCGAGTTATCGTGTTCACAGACAAACAGACAGACATAATTCCAAAATTGTGTTTTTCGGACTCATGGAGGTCTAAAACGTGGAGATTCGTCAAAATCTCGAGTTCGGCTGTTTTGTCGATTATAATACTTTCTCTTTGCATACTTCGTATACGAGAGAGTAAAAATGGACCCTCATAGTTTTTTCCCTGGACCCTTCCATAATATTATTCTATTAATATTTTACTACAAATTTCGCCTTTCCTGTTATTTAAATCCCAAAGCGGGAAATTTTGCAAATCCAGTTAGAAAGCTTTACTTTAACACATAAACAAACAAAACAAAAACCAACAGGAGTGGTCTCCCCTAAATTTTCTCGTATACTTCACAAAAAGGTGTCATTTTTCCTCCCCCTAGGGTAGCAATAAGTCCCGTATATACGCCACTGTCAACGTATTTCACTAATCAGTCCCGTATTATTATGTGTTCCGTTTTCTTCCTAAATTACTCTGTGTCATTACAATTTTAAAATGACTCGCGCCCAATTTTATAATTATGTGAAAGAAGAAAATGATATAATTAAGAAAGTAAAATCAGCTTTAAAGTGTGACTGGGCTAAAAAGGATTAGCCTCGCATCATTTTTATTATTCTACGTGTTCATTTTATAAGATTGCTTAAACATTACTGATTTTTTTATCGGAGTAAAATAAGGTAAATACGTACCCACTCTTCACGATTTATTTATTTAGCATCTAAACGTCCCGTATCAACGCTTGGCAACTATGGCAACCTACCTTTCCCCGCATCGATAAAAAATTCGAATATATTGTAACCCAGAATGCAATGTTTATCCACTTGTTTCCTTCAGCTCGCGTCAAGGTCATGATCGTCAAGACGGAAATAGTGCGCTTAAGTTAGAAAATTTGAACGCCTTTTTATCAACCGATTGAAACAAAAATTGGACACACATCTACAATTAAGATTAGTAGGCCACATAGCAAATTTCATTTATCTAAGTCATTGTCTTAAAGAGTTGTAGCGTTTACAAGCATGCGATTATACAGACCGACAGACAGTGAACCCTTTGACGGATTTAGCCCAAACTTTGAAACGGACCTACATTCCTGATGATACAACTGTGCACCAAATTTTGTCTATTTAGCTATTCAAGTTTTTAAGTTATAGTGTTCACATGAACGCGGACAGACAGGTTTCCCTTAGACTGATTTTGTCCAAAATTTAATAGAAACCTACAAACTATGTATAAAGACCACATACCAAATTTCATCCCTCTAGCTCTAACCGTTTTTGAGTTATCGTGTTCACAGACAGACATAATTCCAAACTTTGTTTTTCGGACTCGGGAAGGTCTAAAACGTGGAGATTCGTCAAAATTTCGAGTTCGAATTTTTTGACGATTACAATACTTTCTCTTTGTATACTTCGTATACGAGAAAGTAGAAAGAGAGAAAAAAAATGTATTTCAGTATGCGCTTAGAGCTTGTCCAGATCTGTAGTAGGGGAGATAAAATTTTTGCCGGTTTTTTGAATTCGTTACTTGTAACTAACTTTTCCATTTATTTAATTACCATATTTAGATTATCTTTGCATAAATATATTGTTGCAAAAATCTTTCTGTGGGTGTAAGGTGTAAACAGTCCAACACTCAGGATAATGGAGAATGAAAGTTCTTTCACAAATGTGCAGGAAAACACGTAGCACAGGTAACGGGAAACAATAGATCTTGCACAGATTAGCAACGTAAACAGATAACAATTCACGGGTAATAACAGTTCAGCACTTTGAGATTTAGCAACACAAACAGTCAGCAATTCGCTAATAACGACAATAACAGCACTTTCAATAGCGCTCAGCTCACCGACTTCATAGCTCGCACTGCAAACGAATCTCCAAAGTCGTTCCAGTGGATCAACACTCCACTCTCTAATCCAAGCACGTCCCTTATATACTCTCCCCGACAGGCCGTGACGCCACATGGAGTTTTCTCGTGCATGCAAGCGTATTTGCTTTTCTAATAGAGATATCGAGAAAAGGGTCGCATTTTCTGGAATCTTCGATTTGTCGCCAAGTCGTCAAAATAGTCGCCAAGTTCGTCGCCACGGTCAGGGGTCCAGGTGCGGCCATCTCATACTTACTCCTGTAAAGCTCTCTTCCCAAACATAAGACTAGTGAGGTAGGAAAGCGACATTACATCTTTGCAACAATATAGTAAAGCACCGTTAATACGTTTCTCATTTATACGTCGTTTCATCAAAGTCCCGATTCATTCGTAGCCATTGTAATGATAAAGTACTCCGTTTATACAACGCAAAGCTTCGTTTACAAGTCGCGTCGTTTTCCCCCTTTCTAAAATTTGCAAATTTTCTGCCTCACTCATCATTTCTCCGTCCGTTTCTATTAAGATTTTTAAAAATTAAGACTGAGGTTTTTGACTTAAACGTCTACATGCATGCACATAAATCGTATATAATAGGAAATGTATTATTAGTACTCAAGATATGCTATAAAACTACGATTTTTCGCATTTTTATGATAAATGTTTAATTTTAAAATTAGATTATTGTTTCCCTGCTATACAGTAAGATATTAATATCATATTAAAAAAGACTTTATAATTATTACTTCTAAATGAATTTGCGTGAGTGATATTAAATCTGTAATAATCGAAGTTAGTTAATAAAATTTCGATTGTATACTTCTTTTCATTTACATCAGTCGCTTGAAAGTGCTTTACTAGTGCTTTACTGTAATTTATTCAAAATGCCGTTTGAAATACGAGCTACATACTTGGGTGTAGAAGACCCAGACGTATGAAACTCGGTCCACTTAAACTTAAATTTACATTCTAATATCAAAGAATAAAACAACAAGCCGTAGTGATTTCTTTCAAATTTTCAGATTAAGTTTTAGTTTGTAGTAATGACTAGCCGCTCTCGCCGCCCTGAGGGCGGGTTTTAAATTCTGCATGAAGATCAGTGGAAGAGACCATAATTCCATAGTAGATTTCATATTCTTTGTAGACAACAGATTCCTTTAAAATTGTAAAATCTTTCAATAAACCTCCTCTAGTTGTAATATTTCGCACAACTTTTTCACGAATTTTGATATGAAAGTCTTCAGGTCCATAAATACAGAATGATATCGCCCTAAATAAACAGCTTTCACCACCTACAATAGGTATTTTACAATATTTTTGACACGCCATCGTGATGGAACTGTTGGGATCTATATATTTAGAATAATATGGTAAAACCTTCAGACAGTTTGCCAGCCCCAACCACTCGACGGATTTCGATAATTTTTATTTTATATGGAAGCTTATGACGTCTAGATTTGCAATGAAGGGACGCCTGCCCCACACCACCCTCCATTTTTGAACGAAATCGAAAAAACACTTCTCCTCTGTACATTGTCTATGCCTTTTAGAAATCCCCCAGCCCCAACCACCAGACCGATTTCGACAATTTTTATTTCTTATGAAGGCTTATGACGTTTAGATATGTCATCAAGGGTCGCCTGCTTCCCATCCACCCGCGTTTTCGAACGAAACCGAAAAAACATATAGAGAATGTATAACGGAGAAATGTTTTTCGGTTTCGTCCGAAAATGGGGGCGGGGGGCAGGCGACCCTTGGTGACATATCTAGACGTCATAAGCTTTCATATAAAATAAAAATTGTCGAAATAGGTTGGGTGATTGGGGCTGGGGGGTTTCTACAAGGTTTTTCATCATAGACAATGTACAATGGAGAAGTGTTTATTCGATTTCGTTCGAAAATGGAGTGTGGTGGGGGGCAGGTGACCCTTGGTGACATATCTAGGCGTCATAACCTTTCTTATGAAATAAAAATTGTCGAAATCGCTCGAGTGGTTGAGGCTGGCAGACTCGGTGAAGTTTTTTACCACATTATTTTAAATATATAGATTAAAAAAATTTCAATAGGGGTCTTAATTTGAAATTTGTTCAATTTCGTTTGTGAAATATAAATATTGAAAATGTGAACGTCGATTTTTTTTTTAAATTTTTGTCCCACTATTTTCGGAAAATTACACATTGTGTGCGGTTTACAATGGTCTTCTTTAAATTATAGTAAATCTGAAAAATTTTATCTTTCTGTGAATTTAATTTATATGGATTATTGATGTAATATTTCAATATTAATGCATTTAATAATTAAGTATTTTAGTCTCTTAAATGTATTATACATTCACTAACTTTAAACAATACTCTGCCTTAATATGTATAGTAAATAATCTTATATATGCATGATGCGAAAAAAATTTCAAGGTTATTGTTTAAGTTCAATCACATACATTTTCATTGCTAAAGTTTCTTTTCACAATATTTTTTGGGCAAATAATTTTAATCGTGAAAGTAACAGCTTTAGCTGCATCAAATTTATTATGATTATTTCAACTCTGAGACAGAGATAAAACATAGCATAGACTTTTTTTAAAATTTAATTTTAAGTCAATCAGTACGCGACTGTCGGTGATTGTGTTTTAAATAATAATAATGAATAAATAAATAGACCAGTAAACCCGCGCGAAACTTTCGTATGCTGAACCTCTACCCTCCACCCAAAAAATTATTTATTTATTAATTATGTGAACCCATGATAAGTGAATATCCAAATAAATAACTAGAAGAATATAAAAATTGGACAACTTCGAGAAAGTCAGACAGAAATTAATAAAAGCCAATTTATGCAGTAAACAAGCACTGAATACAAATAACACAGCACGTGAAGCACTCCAAACATCGCGCATCATTATGATTATTGTTCAGCAACGGATTCCGAGATTACCACTTTTGGACGATTTTACACCGGAAAGGGGTGTCAGCCAATGAGTCATATGAGCGCATTTCCGGAGTTCTTTGTTAGATCACGCTAAGTAAAATGTAAACATCGCCCTTCCATTTTCACTCCCCCCCCCCATTTTGATGAAAATATCTCCGCCCGGCGCATGCGCAAAAGCGGGGTGGGTTTCCGAATACGTTGCTGAACAATATAACATTTTTGCCTATTGCTGAAATATGCTGAGCAAATAAATATTTCGCCTCAGTTTCTAGTACTACATATCACCTGAGTTAAGTTGGCCGAAGTGAGAATTTTTCCTCTAACTTAAATTTTCAAACAAACGATGCGTTTTTAACCCAAAGTGAGTGTGCTATCATTCAAGATGATAAAAATTCCTATCCCGTGATACCTTATTCATCGCTGCAGGCTTTGTATTAGTTGAGAATACATATCAATACATCAACATCCCTATATATGATATTAGGGCTGTTGACGACACAAATAATATATAGGATGATACTTTACTTTATACTACGACACACCCCTGACGCCAGAGATAAAAATCTTCGGTTTGCTGTTTGGATGGGTGTGCGTAAAAAGTTTATTGAACAAAACAAATTACAGACAGTGTTTAAACATCGACGGAAAACATGTGAAAATTATAAAAACGATGAAAAATGTGGGTTTACATATGAAAAGAACTCGCGAAGCAAAAACAATTTTAAGGCAGGTCCCAAAAGTTCGCTGCATCTATATACTTGTAGGAGGACTGATTAGGTCCTAGGTATTGAAGCTCTAGAGGGTCTTAGTCCATAAGTCTGAGGTCTTGGTGAAGGAGAGAAATCTGGGTTGGAGTCGAATGAACTGGTTGCGTCCGGTGGCTGTTTTATGAGTTTCTCATTTTCAGTGAGGAAAAATATGAGTTTATCTATATTTATTCTTGATAGTTTATTTGAAAGTACACTTTTCCACCAAAGTTGAGTATTTTCTGCGCTTGGTTTTGTAAAATGATAAGATAAGAGAATGTGGCAAGAAGTTGCGTTGTGGAGAGGGTCTCCCTTTTCCCCGCATGCGCAGATATCTGAATGATGAAGCCGGAACCTATAGAGATAGCTGGGAAAAGGACCGCGGCCGGTAGCGAAGAGGAAGGATCCTCTTGACCATGAAGCTATAGGATGATGCTGGCAGCTGAACTCTTTTTAATTTGAATGATAAATTAAAATAAGGATATGATGGCCTGGCGGCAGTCTCGCCTTTCGAACAGGAGGGCTCCAGGCTCGAGACCCTATTCGACTGAAGATAATCATCCACACGAGCTTAGTACGCATTAACCCTTTAACAGCGTAGTTTTTTGCGCTATTTAATTAGATGACTCTCCTCTGTTTTGGGACTCGGTTGTCGTATCGATTCAACTACATGCCCAGAGAACACTCAGATGTTAACGGATTATCGGTCATTTTTGCATCGAGTTATAACGTCTATGAATGACTTAGTTTTAGTTATATTAACGCCCCGTTTTGAAACAACACGAGGGATATTTTGGGTGGAACCTCGTAATTCTGAACCATGGTCGGATGACGAGGACGACATCTGAGCTAGCACCCCCCCTCTCCAAACATCCACGCCACACCAACGGGAGGACGTTTGGATTTAGCGAGGAACAGGCCCCATACACGGCGGATTTTCAGTGGAATCGGGTTCAGAACCTGGAACCCTCCGACCCCAAAGCCGAGACCTTACCACTAGGCCACTATGAATGACTTAACATTAGCCTATAACTTTCAAAATTATATAATTCGATGCACGAGTATATCTCGGGCAAAACAGTTAAGGGGTTAAATCGATCATGATCAAATTTTCTTCCGTTCGAGTAACGTAAAATTTGGAGTGGCGGCAGTGGTGTAGTCTCAAAATAAGCAGTGCCGAGACGCTTCAAAAAAGCAGTACCGGGGGGTCTTAAATCAACGCCGGGATCGCCGGTGCTTGCGCCTGATTGCTCCCAGTGCTACAGTGCCGGGATCGCCCCAGCAGCGGATCGGACGCCCAAAAAAGTCGGAACGCCCTAAAAGCAGTGGCAGGACGTCGCTCTAAAAGAATGCCGGATCGCTCTAAAAGCAATGCCGGGACGCTCTAAAGCAGTACTGGAACGCTTCTAAAGCAATGCCGGACGCTTCAGTGCTAAGTGCCGGGACGCTCTAAAGCAGCGCCGGGGCGCCTGGGGTGCTGGTGCGCCGGAACGCCCCGCGCCAGTGGCAGGATCGCCTTCAATCGCCGGACGCTCTAAAGCAGGCCGAACGCTTCTAAAAGCAGTGCCGGAACGCTCTAAAAGCAGTGCCGGAACGCTTCTAAAAGCAGTGCCGGGACGCTCTAAAAGCAGTGCCGGGACGCTCGAACTTGAGTGACAAAAATCGCGTTGTTTTAAGGGTATTTTCGCAATTTTTTCTAATTTATTTCTTTTGGGGAAAGAAGCAGTGCCGGCTCCACTACACCCCTGAGTGGCGGTGGCTTAGATGTCATCCTCACCATCCGACCACGATTCATACTAACTTTCCCGACGCTTCGAAATGGGACTTGAATACATCTAAGCAAAATTAAACTGAGAAATTAGCATTTATTCTTCGAAATGACACACTGCGAGGAACAGAAATTCTCTTTTAAATTCTCCTACACTGGCTTTAGTATACAATCAGTATTTTATGTTGTTGCATTTCACTTCTTTCATACTCTTATGTGTGCCATCAAAAGAGCTGAATGCACATCCCAGTTGTGAAAAAATAAGTATTTCGGCCTGAACAAAAGACATTTTCGATGAATGTTTGAGAAAAGGGAAAGCAGACATAACATTGTAATTTTTCTTCCTTTTGTTTAAGTCACTCTTCCAGTTTTTCTTCTTATTTCAGTCTCTCTCCAAAAAAAAGTTTAATTGTCCTAAAGGGAGCTGGATTTAGCGAGGAAACCAAACCCTTTACCAAAAAAAACCTCTGCGGTCCCTTTCATCATGCTATGGCAAAAAGCAAGAGTCGAATTTTGGGCTCCAAGTCGTCTGCATCTACAATTAATCGTACGTCACGTGATCTGAGCAAGTTCTAAAGAAAAGAAAACTGGGCGCGCAGACGAAAACCACGAAAAAGTTCCGTTTTTCTCAGATTCCTAAGGTGATTGATCTTCAGTGCGGTTTGTAGTGATGTAGATAATATTAGGCAAGAGGTGTTTCCGTTCAATTCGTCACACTTTACGTTCCATTCATTTGCTTATAAACTGATTGATGTTGTCCTATGTTTATTCATAATCGAAGTAAACAAACGTTCCGAACATGTGGGCTGGAATCGCATTCTGTTTCACTTTGATTTCTTTCAGTACAATTCTAAAAGTAGATTGCGCACCTCTCCCGCAAGATAAATTGCCATCCAAAGAAATGGTAAGTTCCTCCGTCTCATTCAAAAAATCGTTGTCTATAAAATTTTGCATGCTCTTATTACTTAATACTTTCGCATCTTTTAGGAAATCATCTGTTTGTGCTTCAACATTCTACGATGTAATTTGATATTTGTTGGAGTCAGGTTTTTTTCTAAATATAAAATAAGGAATGTTAAATAATCTGAAGGGCAATCATTTATAATTTTATGAGAAGATAAAGTGATACTAAAACATATCGTATGAAAAAAATTATTATAATAATTACTGTCTTCTTTCATATTAAATTTAACTTTTAAGTTTTTTTTTTTTAAATTAACTTTAGCACTTTACTTTAAGTTTTAGTAATCGGGTATTACGAAAAAAAAAAAAAAAAAAAAAGGAGAAAGAAATTATTATGTTGTAAATGCTTTTAAAAATAATTTTTTAAAATATTTATATCATAAAATGCTATTTTCTTTTGCTTTAGAATACAAATTTTTTGTTAATTTATGCGGAGAAAAATTGTTAAAGCTCTCCAAACGAAATAATCTAGAAGAATTGAAATTTATGAGTTGCACTTTCGAAAAGATTCAGAAATATAATAATTCTTTAATAAATAATATTTTTGAATATTTAAAAAAAATTTTAGTGATACTTTCGTTGTTCTATTATATGCATTTGTTACATTTAAAAGCATTTTCAACTGCCATTTTTATTTTCGTTGAATATTGAAACTTTTTAGTAATTTCTCAGTTATATTGTATTTTAAAGTTGCAAATACTTTTCTCCCTTTTCTTAAAAACATATTTATCCGAACTTTTCCTACTGAAGTACTTCAGATTTTTCCCTATTGCCTTACAATTAGCGACAGAAAGAAGAAGTTGTATCTTTGATGAGTTGATTTGTGAATCTTTAAAGGCAAAGATTTTAAATTTAAATAGTAATGATGCGAGAAAGGAAATGAAATACTTTTGCGTTATTGATATATCAATGATAAATATTTTTTTATTTTTAGAATAATATTTACATTTTGAGCAAAAAAAATTTAATGCAATGAGTGAAGTTAAATCTGACATAATTATATGTAGTAAAAGAAAAATTACTTTGTGAAAATTCGTTGTGAATAAATATTGTTATTGCAATATCAGCTCTGCTCATTCCTACTGATTTACATTCGATACATTTTCGATTATTTCTCTACGCCATACATTTTCTGCAATTTTTACTTTCTCGTATGCGAAGTATACAAAGAGAAAGTATTGTAATCGTCAAAAAATTCGAACTCGAGATTTTGACGAATCTCCACGTTTTAGACCTCCCTGAGTCCGAAAAACACAATTTTGGAATTATGTCTGTCTGTGTGTCTGTGAACACAATAACTCGGAAGGTATTTAAGCTAAAGCGATGAAATTTGGTATGTGATCTTTAATCTTTACACATAATATTTAGGTTTCTGTCAAATTTTGGACAAAATCCCTCCACGGAAAGTCTTTCTGTCTGTCCGTGTTCATGTAAACACGATAACTCAAAACCTTAAACAGCTAAATAGATAAAATTTGGTACACAGTTTTATCATCAGGAATGTAGATCCGTATAAAATTTTGGGCCAAATCCGTGGATGGGTTGACTGTCTGTTGGTCTGTATAATCGTAATGGAGCCAGTGCAAAGAAGAACCCTCGGAAAACTTGGCAGTTTGCCAAAAATCAATTCCGGCGAGATTTTGTAAGGAAGCAAACATTTAGGGAGACTCGCTAGGTCCTGTTGCGCAAAATTATGTCTGTTATTATTAATAATTATTGTATCTTCTGCGGACATAAT
Organism: Araneus ventricosus; assembly: GCA_013235015.1. Taxonomy (NCBI): domain Eukaryota; kingdom Metazoa; phylum Arthropoda; class Arachnida; order Araneae; family Araneidae; genus Araneus; species Araneus ventricosus. The sequence goes on from BGPR01002287.1 coordinate 118,210, forward strand.
TTTCGATTATTTCTCTACGCCATACATTTTCTGCAATTTTTTAAAAATGTATTGCACATTTGGATTTATATAATCCACTCCATGCACCTTCAGAGCTCATGGATTCTGCGTAAGACTGATAGATGAATTATGGCATGAGCAAATTATTCAGGGACGGACGAATACTCCGTTAGTCCGTGCCCCCCCCCCGGCACGGAGTAAAATTGAGGGGCGCAAAAGTGCCAAAACAAAATGAGGAAAAAATCGTATCGGAGTTTCTGCATTATTTAGAAATTTTTCTGAAAAAATTATATAAAACAATCTAATTTTATCTACCAATGACCACAAAACTTCCAAGGCACTACTCATACATATAAAAGGCAATGTCTGTGTATCTGTCTGTCTGTGTGCGGTACAGCGCAGAGACCGCTGTACCTACAGGTACGAAATTTGTCGCGAAAGTGGCCCAGGACAGGAGCCGAAACATCTGGAAGAGATTTTTTCGATTTCGAAGTAGATTTTTCGTTATTCAATGTTTTATCGATTTTTTTCGCCCTTTCCAGCGAAGTTCCGTACTAAAATTGTTGAAAGTTCGAAAGTTGAACGGGGGAGGGTAGAACAGAATTTTTTTATACCACCTGAAATGCTTTTTAATACTCTCCACAATGAGACCAATTTCAAATCTGTACAATAATTAGACGCGTGTCGGTAATTAATTAAAATAAGGTCACTTTTTCGGACGAAACGCTACTTTCCCGTAACGTTTTCTTTTTGTAAATCGCGGTAAAAACTTTACTACCTGATACAAAAACGAATTTTTTTCAGAAAATACCCTCAAGAGCTGGCTTTCAAATGAAAGAAAAATCATTCAAATCAGACGAGATGTTCGTTATTTTTTTCCGAAGCCATAAGTTCATATCTTTTTTTTAAGGTTTTGCGATCGGACAATCACTTTAATCTTGTCGGTGCTGGGGAAATGGCATCCGAAATAGATGCAGATAAAAAGTTTGAATCAATATCTAGACATCGAGTTCGTCGGCGAAAAAGTTAATTTGATTATGAAAATCAGGATGAGCCCATAATCAATGCACAGGAAAAAAGAGTTTCCCCAACAAGGGGAGGGAGGTAGTGATGACCCTCTCAAATTTTCGCCAGATCTTTATTTATCTACTAGTTTAATAGTCCGTTGCGTAAACGGGGTACAAAAATTGCCCCAGACGGGAGGGACACAGTTTCCCCGACAGGGGGCCCTGGTACCCCCACTGGCGCCACCCATGGTTCCGAATGCTACAATGGAATAATCAAAGTCCAAATAATCTTCAAATCAAATGAATTGGATTAAAAGTGTTGTTAATAATTAAGCAGTTTTCCGAAATTATTATCGCTCTTCGTTAATTTTTATTTAATTTACGCTTATTGTCTTAAGTCGATCTGCAGAATTCAGACAAAAAGTATTTGAAAAAACATGCAAAATACACTGAATGGAGACTTAGCATCCCGGAAATTGTATACCATATTAAGAAGAACAGTTTTTTCAGATTATCCAATTCGAAACACGCAGTATCTAGTCAATTTGCTTTCCCATGCTCACTATGCTTTCTATAATTGGTAATACTTTATTTGATTATTATATTTATGCTGCATTTATTATAAATGTGTTGCTCATTATACCCTGCAAATAAAACTCAATTTAGAATCAATTCCGAACGATATAAAGGTTCCACTATCCTCATTTATTTATTTTTGTTGCTACTGCTTTACTTACCATTTTCTTTTATTCTCTTTATGATCGTCATAGATATTTCGTTTTGTTGACTTGTGACTTTATTTTAAGGAAAGATTGAAAGATATATCATTAAATTTATTTAATTTTTATAGGAATTAATTTAATAAATTAAATATTCAGGATGTCCACCCTAATCTTGGCCCATTAGCTAATTTCTAAACCGTTATAGTTAGGCAGATACTTCCAATTGAAAAAAAAATTCTTTAAATGGCGAAAATAGTAATATTTTATGTTTTTTGAGTCAGTAAATGCACTGCTGAAAATTATAAAGTCTAAATTTTTATACAGTCCCCCAGTCATATTAATCATTCTCTGTGAAATATTCTTGACACACTAACATTTTAAACAAAAAAATATTCCACTCCTCTGCGACTAAAACTGGCCGAGTTTGAACTTTGAATATATCAGAACTTCAGACGATTTTTGACCATTTCAACGGCCACCTTGAGGAAGATGCGGCAATCAATCGAAGATTCGAGGAAGCGGCGGCCGTTGATCAGCCGAAAATAATAATGAAATTCAAGGTTTCATAATTCGGTCAGTTTTAGTCGCAGAAGAGTGCAACTTACTTGTTTAAAATGTTAGTTTGTTAAAAATATTTTACTAAGAATGAAATATACCAAGAAAAGACAACTAGCCAAAAGGCAACAAAAAGTAAAATAAAAAAAACGGAGAACAATTAAGAGTTAGAGGAGGACAATGCATCCAGAGCACGCAAAATGCTGCCGCAACCGAAATACAAAAGTCGACAAAAAAAATTTTAGGGCAAGAAACGCAAAAGAACTCTTAAGCTTAATTTTTTAAAAAGAAGTAAAAAGAATCTGACCTTATAGACTTTCTCAAGGGTCACCTGCAAGCAGAGAGATTCAAATGAAGGGATATTTTTCTGTGAGAGGTTGGCTTTCATCCGAAAAAAAAGATTGACCTCTCGTGACCCGAAATATCCCAAGAGAATTGAAAGAAAAAAAGGAAGGAATACACGGAAATAAAACTCCGACACGCAAAAACAATATAACACCAAACAAAAATTTTTTGTTTCAGAAAAAAGATCTCAACGCTCCAAAAAACATTAGCCATCAGGCATTAATTTGCTGTCATTATAATAAAACTGTAGCAAAGGAAAAAAACGAGTACGACTAATTAAGGTATCCCACTAGGTTGAAAAAGCGGTTTTTGCGGATTCAAAAACATATTTATGATCTAAAATTAAAGCCACAACTTTTAAGATTCTAAAACAGTCTTTGCTTTTATTCTTATTCCTTGATATTTATTTGAACTAATGTGTTATTATATTTTTTAAATGCGTTTTCTGAAAAATGAAAATTTCACTAAAATTGGTCCACGAAAAACGTGATATCTCCAAAACAATTCATTAAAATTCATTGAGATTTGGTACACATGTGTCAAAAACCTTTGATGGTGTAATAGACCGCATATTTAATGATAGCTTTATTTAGACATGTTTTACAGTAATTTTCAGTTCGAAACAGGATAATTCTGGCGAAAAATCAATGACGCCAACTTTGAATGCTCATAAAATATTTATTTATTAAAATAAATTTTATCTTGAGATCTATTACAATCTAGATAGTTTGAGAAGTACGCGTGCGAAATTAAAATTTAATATGTCCCATATTTTTTCAATTATGCTGTTTTTCTTAACATTGAAATTTTCATTAAAATTCTTGAGAAAAAATTATTTTTAAAAACTACTGATGATATACGAATTTTTATTTCTAATTGTGACTATTTAAGCCTAATTTTGTTATTTAGCTTTGTAAGGCTTTTTTGTGCATGCTTATTTAAAATTTTTTCTCCGAACCTAGTCAGGTACCTTAAGGAAGTAAACATTACTAAGTATGAGTGATAGGACGAGAGAGGGGCTGTATAAAAATTTAGACTTCGTTATTTTTTTCAGCAGTGCATTTATTGACTCATATAACCTAAAATATATTTCTTTACGTAATTTAAAGCATTTTTTTCCGATTGGAAGTGCATGCCTACTCTAAAAGTTTAGAAATTAGCTATACGATAAGAGCGGACACCTGTATATCAGACTCTTCATTGTATTAAGGAGTTCGTCATTTTTTATTCTGACATCAGTGATCCTCTTAGCTAATACAGCAGATGCATTTTATGCTTTTTTGCTAAATTTTCCTCTTATTGTTGCTAGGAAAAATTCATGAAACAGTATGGATACATCGAATCGGGTCCGGACGATGCAGACGCTCTCTACACAGAAGAGGGATTCAAGAAAGCCATTCAGCAGATGCAGAAGTTCGGTGGTCTGCCACAGACCGGTGAACTGGACGAAGCCACGCTCAACTTAACCAAGACCCCGCGATGTGGCGTCCCGGATGTGATTGAGCATCGCCGCAGCAAGAGATACGTTATCGGATCAGGTGCATGGAAAAAGAGAAATATCACTTACTTGTGAGTTTGCTATTTTTTCTGATATATATTTATAACATATTCAGTCGCGTAGCGAGGGTAAGTGACCCCTCGACACAATATGATTTTTCGCCCCTTCCCCCGTCACCATCAGTGACTTAATTCGTGTAGGCACGGTATTTTTTCGCCCCTCCTCGTATTTGATGTATCGTATGACATAAACGCATTCAAGTTTTGGCACCATGGCTAGTGGCGTAACGAGAGTAGGTGGCGACGAGATAATAATATGTTTTTTCTTTATCCCGGTCATCAGTGGCTTAACAAACGTAAATAGCGCCAATATCAGGGCCGTCTTACAGGAATGGCGCTTAACAAACGTAAATAGCGCCAATATCAGGGCCGTCTTACAGAAATGGCGCTTAACAAACGTAAATAGCGCCAATATCAGGGCCGTCTTACAGTCATTGTACTTCGTTCAGTTACGTATTGCTGACAGAGATAGATTAAGATATTAAATCCGCTAAATTAATATTGTCTAACATATATAGAAAAATAACATCTGATATTAGATGTAAGGATTTTGATTTAATGAGGTTAAAAGGCTTTAAAGTTTTAAAATTGAAAATATTTTCGCAGCATGTTCGTTTCAGAGTTACAAGCAGCCACTGATTTGCATGTATAAACCTCGATTTAACGGATTAATTGGGAAAGGTGTTCATAATTTGAAAGCCGTTTAATTAGAATATTGAATACCTTTAATACAGAATTCTACATTTGAAACTGCGCTGCAACAATAAATGTATATAAAATATTTCTTACGACTTCTTACACTGCATATTAAGAGCGAAAAGGGCCCCGGCTTATTAGGTGATGTGATAATCAAGAACTCCAGTAAAATTCTGTCTTTAACCATTTCTAGTTCATAGTTTAGTTTGAGAAAATTACTAAATTTATTCAAAAATGATTATTGACATGTAATGATGTAAAATGTAAAGGAAAAATTGCATTTTTATTTCAAATGTGTGGTTTCACAGTGAAACCAATGAAAGATAACGTATATTTTTCCTCAATGAGTTATCATTGAAATGCACTTATAATATGTATTTAATGTATAGGTATACGTGATATTCAGGATATTCAACCTTCAAAAATTCAATATTACTCCGAAGATTCATTTTAAAAAATATAAATTTTGCAAGAACCCTCATCATTTTGTTTCTCTTAGAGTCGAAAGCACTTTGTCTTCCAATACCGATATCTTTGTGAATATTAAAGTACGCGAACTAGAATTTTATATAAGTTGTCCTATACATCTGCTCTTAAGTTAGGAAAGAAAAAGTCGCTACGTTTCGCCCATGCGCAGTAAAAAAATGTTCAATGTGTGGATTTCACTGCGAAACCTATGAACGCGAAATCTTTCAATTCGAGGCTCGATAAACTGACGATTAAAATTTACAAACCATCTTTATTACCTTTCAAACACTCATAAATAGTTATAACATAACTATTTCTTAAAATTTTCACGCATAAAGTTGCTTCATGGGCTAAATGTAAGAAATAAAAAATATAGTTTAGTATGTTCATCCTGTAGCCTTTGCAGCCTGACAATGAATGTTCAAATCAAAATGTTTCCTTGCTAATTTTTGCATAGCGGCAGAACTATTTGGCAAAAAAGATATTCTGAAAATTTTTTGCACCCCGAAATGTGCTCCTTCAGGATCATCGGACCAGAACGGAAGTCAGAGCACCCCCCCCCTTCGGGGAACGTGCCCACCATCGGGGAAAAAATTTTGTATCTCGTCGGGAAAATATTTGTGCGGGTATCAACTGTAGTTGATAAAATACTCTGGCGAAAATTTAGGACCAATTTCATTACTCTGTCCCCCCAACACAGGCTACCGCGCACATCGCCCCCGTCGGTAAACCCTAGGCGTTCCTGCTTCGAAGCCTTTCTGGGATCGTGAACACAGTTTAAGATGCCCACTTCAGACTTCCTTTGACTTTTTTAACCCTTGCCTTTGAAACGGTCTTTAATTTTTTGAAAAAATACGACTTTAGAATCATAGTGTGTTTTTTAATGTTTTGTGATTATGTGTTTTCGTTTTCTTTATATATGCGTTTCAAACGTTTTATGATTTTATTATTCTCTGTGTTCAACTTTTTTATTTTCTAGAACATTTTTTTTTATTTATTCGTTGGGTTTTGTTCTTTTGTGTTTGTTGTTTATAGCACTCTGTAAATGGAGTTTCTCTTAGTATTGCTTTTCTTTAAATAAATAAAATAAAATAAATCGCCAAAAAACTAACCTTTACTCATAGTTTCTCCATCAATCCAGTTTTCGTCGTCATCGAAGTGGACATCTCCCCCGGCCCATGCTCAAAGGAAGAATACATGCGCCAAAACCCGCCCGGGCCGTCGAAGGCGTACCGTCTCCGTGGGGTCCTCTGCCGAAGACGATAAGGTCGGCGTCCATGCTTTCCGGATGGAACGAGAGTCACGTCCGACCACACACCGAGGGCTTTGGCGAGTTTGGGCGGGTCAGCTCGAGGTTCCAGCTCCGAGGCCAGTTGGCTAAGACTATTCGAGGAAACAAACACATGGATGAATCAAGAAAGACTTAATACAGTCGAACCGCAATATATCGAACCGGATATAACGATCCCTCGGTTACAGCGAACCTTTCCATGGTCCCACTGAAGCCCTATGTTAATATGTATTTTTTCATACGTTTACAACGAACAGCAAACACTAGAGACTCGGTATAGCGAACTGAAATTTCTAAAACTTCAAACTTTTCACATGCCCAAAGGGACATCTTACTAATTGTGCTCAAGTCAACCTCAACTTCTACAAGAGTTCCCTTTTGCATGAAATACTCTGGTTCAGAGACAAATTCCTCACCTATTGTACCTTTGTTAGAGTCGTGTTAACCCCAATAAGTGGGACAAAGGAACAACAGGCAAACTCTTTACAGTTTCTATCTCCCTCCTCCCCGTGAATACCTGGCCTAGTGTCCAGCAGGGAGGGGGGCTTTCATCAGACGACCAGGAGCAATCACGTGTTTCTCTGCCATTTTGTTTTAATTTTAGCTTATCATTCTGTGAACTTTGCAGTGATCATGGTAACGTTGCAAGGAAAGCTTTTCTATCAGACAGAAAAAGGAGTGAGATGCTTTTCGCAAATGAAATCGAACATTTCGAATGTTGGACGACGATGTCATTACTCTGGAGAAGTGAGTAAGGAAGATATCGTGGCATTAGTAAATGAAAAAACCTCTATTGCAGATTCGTCTTCGTTATGGAGGAAGAACAAGACGAACCATGGCCTTCAATTGCAGATGCAAAATGTTTTGAACAATTCTTTTGCCACAGAAAACATCGACAGACATGTCTGTGGACCTGTTTAAAATAGTGGATAAAAAAAATTGACGAGTTGTATAAAAATCGAAAACTTTTCAACCAAAATAATCTTTTTTCAATGTAGTGGATTAGCAAATAAGTAAAAAAAAGGTAAATGTTTGTTTGTTTATTATTGAGTATATTATTTAATACTTGTTTGTCTCTATTATAAAAAAAATATTATGTTATTAAAGTTTATTATAAGTAGTATCTTGCAAGTTAGGGCATTTTTTTTGCAAATATGGATACAGGAACCTCGGTTAAAACGAACTTCTAGTCGGCCGTTGAGGGTTCATTATAACGGGGTTTGACTGTATAATCAGAATAAGAAAATGATTAAAAATTATACCTATTATTGTTGAAAAATAATACCAGCGAAATAGGAAGCTAGGTACAAATATCGGTTATAGAAATCAGGCATTCTACCGCTTAAGCAAATCTTATGTTTCTGCCAATTTTTGTTTCTAACTTTTTTTTGAGCAAATAAAGCGAGCTGCTTTTTCTATTTTTGTTCTCTACTACTCTTTGCTGCGGTAACTTGATATTAAGAGATAGAATGCTGAACTAAAGAAAGCAACTTATGAACCTGGCTCTGACGATTTGGCGGTGTACTAATAGCGCGATATCTGAAGAGTTATTTTGATAATTTTGAGACGGACGTGAATCAAAGTTTGTCAGGATCTCGCTACTTCATACTGAAGATTTATCAATAATGAGAATAGAGGAAATAATGAATCTTCATTTCTTCGACCTATTCTTCATTTCATACTTTTCTCCCTGTCAGCAAATGTCTCGAAGGTCAGCCGCCAACTCGTCACAGCACGTTCAAATAAAATAACTATGAATATGTTCCCATGTTCCAGTTCAGGGCATTGGAGACAAAAGTTACTGCGTTTATGCCATTTTGAAGACAAAATAGGATGGGGGCGTAAAATAATACCAACTTGGCCGGGCTGTCTTAAAAATTTTTGCCCATCAGGACATTAACTAGGTATATGAGAGCCTATGGTCGAAGAATACCTACCTAATAAAACAGCTGAGGACAAAAAGAAGAAAAAGTCCCTGTTCTCGAGTTAACCTTTAAAATTTGGACACATCAGGCTTCTAGTGTTTAAAATTACAATTAAATAAACTTTTTTGTTTCAAAATTAAAATCAATTCAGCAAAAGTAAATTTGTAGACGTCTTTGGATAAATGGCGCCCTGGCTACAACCCAATTAGATCTATTATAGCCAATAGATAAGAGTGGGGCAGGGGTGGCGCCAGAGGAGGGACCGGGGGCCAGGGCCGCCCCGTCGGGGAATCGTGCCCCTCCCCGCCGGAGAAAATTTTGTAGCGGGGTATTCAACTGTAGTTGGTAAATAATATTAGCAAAAATTTGAGACCAATTTCATTACAATCGTCCCATCTCGTGCTCTCCTGTTGGGGAGACAATGGCTCCCTGTCGGGCAAATCGGTCCTCCCGTCGGGCAAATTCCTGTAAGACGGCCTGCTATTGGCGTTATTTACGTTTGTTAAGCGCCATTCGCAAGACGACACCGCTATTGTTATTTACGTTTGTTAAGCGCCATTCCTGTAAGACGGCCTGCTATTGGCGCTATTTACGTTTGTTAAGCGCCATTCCTGTAAACGGCCCTGATATTGGCTTATTTACGTTGTTAAAGCGCCATTCTGTAAGACGGCCTGCTATTGCGTATTTACGTTTGTTAGCGCCATTTCCTGTAAGACGGCCTGATGTTGGCGCTATTTACGTTGTTAAGCGCGCCATTCCTGTAAGACGGCCTGATGTTGGCGTTATTTACGTTTATTAGCGCCATTCACCAGCCAAGACGACTGCTATTGGCGTTACGTTGTTAAGCGCCATTCTGTAAAGACGGCCCTGATATTGGCGCTATTTGCGTTTGTTAGCGCCATTCGTAAGACGGCCTGATATTGGCGCTATTTACGTTTGTTGACGCCATTC
>BGPR01002287.1:130801-176591 GCA_013235015.1 Araneus ventricosus
CCCGACAGGGAGCCATTGTCTCCCCAACAGGAGAGCACGAGATGGGACGATTGTAATGAAATTGGTCTCAAATTTTTGCTAAATTATTATTTACCAACTACAGTTGAATACCCCGTACAAAAATTTTCTCCGGCGGGGGAGGGGCACAGCATCCCCGACGGGGCGGCCCTGGCCCCCCGGTCCCTCCTCTGGCGCCACCCCTGCCCCACTCTTATCTATTGGGCTATAATAGATCTAATTGGGCTGTAGCCCAGGGGCGCCATTTATCCAAAGACGTCTACAAATTTACTTTGCTGAATTGATTTTAATTTGAAACAAAAAGTTTATTTAATTGTAATTTTAAACACTAGAAGACTCCGATGTGTCAAATTTTAAATCGTTAATCCGAGAACAGGGGACTTTTTCTTTCTTTTTTGCTCCTCAGCTGTTTTATTAGGTAGGTATTTTCTTCGGACCATAGGCTCTCATATACCTAGTTAATGTCCTGATGGAGCGCAAAATTTGTTAAGACAGCCCTGGCCAATGGGTATGGTATTATTTTTACGCCCCCGCATCCTATTTTGTCTTCAAAATGGCATAAACGCAGTAATGTTTTGTCTCCATGGCGCCTCTGAAACTGGCGGAACATATTCATAGTTATTTTATTTGAACGTGCCTGTGACGAGTTGGCGGCTGACCTTCGAGTACATTTGCTGACAGGGAGAAAAGTATGAAATGAAGAATAGGTCGCGAAGAAATCAGAAGATTGCATTATTTCCTCTATTTCTCATTATTGATAAATCTTCAGTTATGAAGTAGCGAGATCTGACAAACTTTGATTCACGTCCGTCTCCAAAATTATCAAAATAAACTCTTCAGATATCGCGCTATTGTTACGCCACACCTGCAAACTCGTCAGGGCCAGGTCATAAGTTGCTTTCTTTAGTTCAGCCAATTCTTATCTCTTAATATCAAGTTACCGCACGCAAAGAGTAGTAGAGAACAAAATAGAAAAAAGCAGCTCGCTTTATTTGCTCAAAAAAAAGTTAGAACAAAAATTGGCAGAAACATAAGATTTGCTTGTAAGCGGTAGAATGCCTGATTTCTATAACCGATATTTGTACCTAGCTTCCTATTTCGCTGGTATTATTTTTCAACAATAATAGGTATAATTTTTAATCATTTTCTTACACATTCTGATTATACAGTCAAACCCCGTTATAATGAACCCTCAACGGTCCGACTCAGAAGTTCGTTTTAACCGAGGTTCGCTGTATCCGTATTTGCAAAAAAAAATGCCCTAACTTGCTAAGATACTACTTCTATAATAAACTTTTTAATAACATAATATTTTTTTTAATAATTAGGGACAAACTAAGTATTAAATAATATACTCAATAATAAACAAACTAAACATTTACCTTTTTTTACTTATTTGCTAATCCACTACATTGAAAAAAGATGTTACTTTTGGTTGAAAAGTTTTCGATTTTATATACAACTCGTCAATTTTTTTATCCACTATTTTAAACAGGTCCACAGCATGTTCGTCGATGTTTTCTGTGGCAAAAGAATTGTTCAAAACATTTTTGCATCTGCAATTGAAGGCCATGGTTCGTCTTGTTCTTCCTCCATATCTGAAGACGAATCTGCAATAGAGGAGTTTTTTCATTTACTAATGCCACGATATCTTCCTCACTCACTTCTCCAGACGTAATGACATCGTCGTCGCAACATTCGAAATGTTCGATTTCATTTTGTGAAAAAGCATTCACTCCATGCTTTTCTGCTCCGATAGAAAAAGCTTTTCTCTTGCCAACGTTATCCGTGATCACTGCAAAGTTCACAGAATGATAAGCTAAGAAATTAAACAAAAATGGCAGAGAAAACACGTGATTGCTCCTGGCTCGTCTGACCAGAAAGTCCCCCCCCCCCCCCCGGGGGGACACTAGGCCAGGTATTCACAGGGGGAGGAGGGGAGATAGAAACTGTAAAGAGCCTTGCCTGTTGTTCCTTTGTCCCACTTATTGGGATTAGCACCGACTCTAACAAAGGTACAATAGGTGAGGAATTTGGTCTCTGAACCAGAGTATTTCATGCAAAAGGGGTAACTCTTGTAGAAGTTGAGCTGACTTGAGCACAATTAGTAAAGTATGTCCCTTTGGGCATGTGAAAAGTTTGAAGTTTTAGAAATTTTCAGTTCGCTATAACCGAGTCTCTAGTGTTTGCTGTTCGTTGTAAACGTATGAAAATACATTATTAACATAGGGCTTCAGTTGGGACCATGCGAAAGGTTCGCTGTAACCGAGGGATCGTTATATACCGGGTTCGATATATTGCGGTTCGACTGTATTAAGTCTTTCCTTGATTCATCCATGTGTTTGTTTCCTGAATAGCTTAGCCAACTGGCCTCCGGAGCTGGAACCCGAGCTGACCCGCTCCAAACTCGCCAAAGCCCTCGGTGTGTGGTCGGACGTGACTCCCCTTCGTTTCCATCCCCGGGAAAGCATGGACGCCGACCTTATCGTGGCCTTCGGCAGAGGACCCCACGGAGACGGGTACGCCTTCGACGGCCCGGGCGGCGTTTTGGCGCATGCATTCTTCCCTTACGAGCATGGGCCGTTCGGGGGAGATGTCCACTTCGATGACGACGAAAACTGGATTGATGGAGAAACTATGAGTAAAGGTTAGTTTTTGCGCGATTTATTTCATTTTTATTTATTTAAAGAAAAGCACACTACAGAGAAAACTCCATTTACAGAGTGCTATAAACAACAAACACGCAAAGAACAAAAACCACAACGAGTAAATAAAAAAAAAAATGTTCTAGAAAATAAAAAGTTGAACACAGAGAATACACAAAATCATAAAACGTTTGCAAACGCATATATAATTGAAAACGAAAACACATAATCACAAAAACATTAAAACACACTATGATTCTAAAAGTCGTATTTTTCAAAAAAATTATAAAAGACCGTTTCCAAAAGGCAAGGGTTAAAAAGTCAAAGGAAGTACTGAAGCGGGCATCTTAAACTGTGTTCACGATCCCAGAAAGGCTCGAAGCAGGAATGGCGCTAGGGTTTACCCGACGGGGGGGGGGGGCGGTGGCCCCCCCGGGGGCCCCCCCCGCTGGATGGGGGGACGAGTGTAATGCAATTGGTCTCAAATTTTCGCCAGAGTATTATTTATCAACTACAGTTGAATACCCCGCACAAATATTTTCCCCGACGAGATACAAAATTTTTCCCCGATGGTGGGCACAGCTTCCCCGACAGGGGGGGGGGGGGGCTTGCCTCTGGTTCAGGACAGGGATGGCCGTCCTGAAGGAACGCATTTCGGGGTGCAAAAAATTTTCAAGTACATACTTTTGCCAAATAGTTCAGTGCCGTTATGCAAAAATTAGCAAGGAAACATTTTTGATTTGAACCACTTCATTGCAGGCTGCAAAGGCTACAGGATGAACATACTAAACTATACATTTTTATTTGTTCTTACATTTAGCCCATGAAGCAATTTTTATGCGTGAAAATTTTAAGAAATAGTTATGTTATAACTATTTATGAGTGTTTGAAAGGTAATAAAGATGGTTTGGTAAATTTTAATCGTCAGTTTATCGGGCCTCGAATTGAAAGATTTCGCGTTCATAGGTTTCGCAGTGACACCACACATTGAACATTTTTTTTTACTGCGCATGGGCGAAACGTAGCGTACTTTTTTCTTTCCTAACTTAAGAGCCAGATGTATAGGACAACTTATATAAAAATTCTAGTTCAGTACCTTTAATATTCACAAAGATATCGGTATTGCAAGAGCTAAAGTGCTTTCGATCTCTAAGAGAAACAAAATGATGAGGGTTCTTGCAAAAATTGATATTTTTTAAAATCGAATCTTCGGAAGTAATATTGAATTTTATGAAGGTTGAATATCCTGAATACTCACGTATACTTATACATTAAATACATAATTTAAAGTGCATTTCAATGATAACTCATTCGCAGGAAAAAATAGTCCGTTATCTTTCATTGGTTTCACTGTGAAACCACACATTTCTTGAAATTAAAAAATGCAATTTTTTTTCCTTTACATATTTATCATCATCTACATGTCTAATAATCATTTTTGAAATAAATTTAGTAATTTTCTAAACGTAACAACTAGTGAACTTGAAATGGTTAAATGACAGAATTTTACTGGAGTTCTTGAGCTTCTATCACCTACCTAATAAGCCTGAGGCCTTTTTCGCTCTTTTAATATGCAGTTGTAAGAAGTCGTAAGAAATATTTTATATACATTTATTGTGTGCAGCGCAGTTTCAAATGTAGAATTCTGTATTAAAAGGTATTCGTAACACATTTCACGATTAAACGGGCTTTCAAATTAGCGAACACCTTTCGCCCCAATTAATCCGTTAAATCGAGGGTTTATACATGCAAATCAGTGGCTGCTTGTCAACTCTGAAACGAACAGTGCTGCGAAAGATATTTTCTAATTTTTAAAACTTTTAAAAGCCTTTTAACCTCTATTACATCAAAATCCTTACATTCAATATCAGATGTTAATTTTTCTATATGTTAGCAATATTAATTTAGCGGGATTTAATATCTTAATCTATCTCTGTCCCCAGTTAACACAAGAACGCTGGTTTAGAAATGTGCTCCAAAATATGTCTTTTGCTTATCGCTATATCCTCTTTATCAAAACTGATTCACATCGAAAGAAATAAAGAAAATATTTAAATTCAACATTACGCATTAAACGGGTAGTATTTTATTCGCGCGAATATTAAAGCGACGTGATTAAAAAATAAAGCTAACGAAAGCAGTTTTGGAGAGGGGACAGAAAAAAATAGGGAAAGAAAGATTAACATTATCCGATATTCCCTCGATGCTAGGGGTTATTAGTTCTGTGGCTCTGATAAGGATGCGCGGATAATTACTTTTTTCAATTAATACGTCATTTCGCTATTCTCACAAAGTAATTTTGTGCATCGGTACTATCTATTCTGAGCTGCAGCGAGAAATTGTTCCAAGAGCTCTTTCAACTTGAGCTGAGATTTCACTGAATGACAATATATTTTCAGAACTACATTTCTGTTATAGGATGTGATTAGTAAATTATTTTTATCTTGAATGGTAGAATGATCTTCTGCATTTAAAAATAATACATCTCAATAAGAAAATAAAGTCTGCAAATTTTAAGAGAAAAGGAAAAATAATATTTTTGAAATAATTGCAACTTCGCAGTCCCAATGGAACAGTCGTGACTTAATACAAGTTTTTCTTCTGCCAAACAACCAAGTTTACTAAAACTTGAGGCTTTAATTTTAGCAAGGTGAATCTTCATAGACATTTAGCTAATCTAAACCAATAGCCTTGAATTAAAATAACCAATATTTTTTATAACATATATCAAAACTCACAAAAAAGTAACAAACTTACCAAATTAGGAATGTTGTGAAATTCCTCACAATTCTCGGAACATTTAAAGAATTCATTCTCAGGAACATTTAAAGAATTCATTCTCAGGAACATTTAAAGAATGAACGCATTTGATTCTAAAGTATTCTCAGCCTGAATTCATTCACAAATTAAATTATCTTTTTAAAAAAAATCCCTCTTTCATTGGATGGAAGACCTTATGGAATGGAAGGCCTTTATTACTTGATGATCGTGTTCTACAAATTTGAAAGTTTCAAATCTGATTTTGTTTCGCTTAAGAAGTAAACCTGCTGTCAATAATCTCCCGAAAGAATTCATATCCCTTTCATATACGATATCTCTTTCGTTAGTCCGAATTCAGTTTTGAAACTCCGTTTTTAATAACTTAAAAGGGTTTATGCGAAACAACGATCAACATTTGTGATGAGTGACTGAAACCAAAATACCCTCTTAAAAGTCAAATTTAAATTTTGCGTCTGATTTCGACTTGTCAATAGGGTTCTCAAAGTAAATGCGCGATAGCGAGTATGTCTATCATGACAAACCACGCAAAAATTTTGAAAAAAATGTCAGTTTCTAAACTAAATAAGGAAAGTTTTATGCTCTTTGGTTGGACTATTAACTGATTTATTTGTTCTACTTGTTCCATTCTGAGAACTCCTGCTCTACTTTTCACATTCATCAAAGCGTTATAGTTTGCTTCGCTGTCAAGAAAGTAAGTTTGCTAGGAAACAAGTTTTATAAAAAGAAGCTTTCGTCAGAAGTGTTTTGCTTGAATTCTGTGGATTCGAACTCATCAAGTCAGCCATTTCTAGCACCAGTTTGATGCATTTCTGGCAAAAAGGCATTTAGGCAGAATTTTTTTCCCCATTTCAGATATTTTTTGAATATTTTCGTAAAATTGCAGTGAAGCACCGTTTGTACGTCTTCCAAGGGACTGACGCGAAGCAATGAATAAATGAAAAGACGTATCATCGAAAGTTTACTAAACATCTTTGATTATTACAAATCTAATGCTACTAATGCAAATTCATTTAAAAGTAATAATTTTAGACCATTAGAGCAGACCATTGGCTCTAGAGCTTCAAATTTGGCATAAACGTACTTTAAACGATGAGAATAGGTGCAAGTTTTTAGAAAGTTTTATTTAATTAAAATTTAAGCAAAATTTTGACGATTTTTTTTTTCGCGATAACTTTCTAAGTATTATCGCGCAAAAATCATTTTTGCAGTACCTTAAAATGTAAAAAAATTATCTTTTCAATGATACTAATTTAGTTGTCGTCCAATTTTTTTCCCCTAATATGAAACAATTTTTAAAATACTTTTATGGTCGCTAAAGACGGATATTATACAACATAATGCAATAAATAAATCACCATAATAATGCAAAAAATACCCTGTCATGGGTACTTAAAAATTTTTCTTGGTTATAATTTTTATTTACAATTTATTATTAGAATGTCTAAATTACACACCTGAGTACTTTGAATTTTCAATGTTTTTCTTTTAATGAAAATTCCACATTGCTAATCTAAAATGAGTTTTAAATGTTAAGATTTTTATTCGAATGATATTTGGATGCTTCTGGGATTTTGTGATTTCTTAAAAATTCACTCACACCGGTATAGATAAAAGAATAAATAACCTACGGTCCAGTTCATTGGCGAAGGAGCGTTTAACTTATGAATATCCTTTTTTTACAGGGTTTTAGAACAAGTTGATATCGCGTTATTCGTTATAAATTTTTCTTCAATTTGTAAGACTTATTTTTAATTACAATCTGTTTTTTGTCATCGAATACACAAGTGTGGGGGTCGTTTAAGGGTTAAGTAAATAATCTAAATTAGTGTAACAGTTATTTATTTAAGCGTTGCGTTACAATCAGACAGTTTAAACAAATAATTTCAGAATTAGAACAAAATTAAAGAAGAGCGTTATTCACGGAATGCAGCACGCGCCATCGCTTGATTTCAACTGCCGTTAAGTCTTCAGATGGCGCTGTCTCTGACGTGACTCACAGTCAGTTATGGTTAGCGTTACAAGAGCGACTACGCAAGATATTTATTCTTACAAATCATCGTAGTTACTGTTTAGCGACGGATTCCGAGACTAGCACTTTTGGACGATTTTACACCGGAAAGGGGTGTCAGGCAATGAGTCATATGAGCGCATTTCCGGAGTTCTTTGTTAGATCACGCTCAGTAAAATGTTAACATCTCCCCTTCCATTCTTCACTTTTCCCCTATTTTGATGAAAATTATTTCGCCAGGCGCATGCGCAAAAGCGCGGAGGGTTTCGTAATTCCTTGCTAAACAGTATTGTTACCTTGTTTTGGTGATAAATAAGCCGTGTAAAAAGAAACAACATTATTATAATGCTTACAATGTTCCTTCTTATAGAAGAAGGAGTAGACTTCTACACTGTGGCAGCCCATGAAATAGGACATAGCCTTGGCCTTGCCCATTCGACAGTAACTACTTCCATCATGTTCCCTTACTACAAAGGATATGACTCATATATGAGGCTCGATTACGATGACATCTACGCCATGTACTCAATGTACGGTAAGTCGCATTTTCATAATTTTCTACTTGTGATTTTCAGTGCTAATGGAAAATGTTCGAACCTTTCTACGGAAAAGGTTTGCGGTAACTTTTAGATAAGTGTTTCTAAAACGTTTGGGCATTTTTCTAATTTTTCCATTTTGAAAATTCAAAGCAAAGATTTTGGGGAATAATTTAGAAAAATAACATGCCAAGAATATAAACGCATATTATGATTTTTTAAAATTCTTTTAAATTTATTGAAATAAGAATAGAAACTTATTAAACAATTAACTGCTAATGATCTTTAATGTTTAAATGTGATAGAAATTTTTGCAGAAAGCAACTGCTGATTCACTTTTCAACCTTTTACTCACACCTTTCCATTTTGATATGAAAACTGCTCTTTTTATTTATCGTCTGATCATAATTAAACTTTATTTATGGTATGATTAAGGTTGCATTTCATTTGTTATTTAGCATGGGGATGCAATTATACAAGAAAATAATTTTACAGATATTTAATTCGCTTGCTAGCATGAAAAAATAAAACAGCAAACCAATGTTAGATATCTTTCCTAGAAAAAAAAGAACGCGTTTCTTTTGAGGGAAAATATGTGCTTTTTAAAAAATCTTATTCTACCTAAAAGCAGAAAAAATTATGGAAAGATAATTTTAAATTTCATAGCGTCATCCAGAAATTAAGTATTTGTTAAGATTCATCGATTTTGTTGATGAGGCAGATACACCAAAGTTTGAGATTATAATCAAATCACGTGACGTCACAGTCATGTAACTGCAGACCGTCTTATTATGAGCTGTGACGTCACGTACTTTTTCCTCCTGTAAGATGCAAGATCGATTTCAAAACTGAATCGCCGCGTTTTATTTTATGTGTATCAAATGAGCATGAACTGATTCCATTCTGACCCTATACTTTCAACTTTGAGGAAAGAAACTCAAAACATGACATTGTCTGTGACTTCAATATCGCTGTACATTTAACATTAATCGGTCTACTTTTATTAAACCACTCGAGTAAGAAAATCATTCTCTATCTTATGTATTTTATTTTTTTCTGGTATTTTTGAAAAGCTTTTCATCGTGGGCTTTCAAACTGAGCTCCACAATTTTCTCGGAATATGGCAATAATGAATTTTCATACTGCTGTAAATGAATTTGTTTTCTTTTCCTAAATTAAAATATTTATGGCACTTAATTTATTATTTAAGAGTATGCGGTCTGCTAAACCATTAGCTAATGTACAGTATCATCAAAAAACAGCTTGCATACTTCTGAACATTCGTACATCATTCGATAAACTGTCCCACAAGAATGCATTTAAAGTCTTTATAATATATTCATTTACTTTTTTCTGTTGTGTTCCTAAATAATTACATAGCAGTCGAAGGATATATATAATGTGTTTGCTACATTACTTGCTCATACGATATTTCTCATCTTTCTGCCAATATTTTTTAACCAACTGCAAATATGGCATTCAGAAAATCTCAAATGTTACACTGTAAAAAATATCCGTTTTTTTCCCGGTCTTTTTCCGTATATTTGACGGTTTAATGCTGTTTTGTTGACAAAACGGTTTTTCACCGTTTTCCGCTCCAGCCATAAACGGTTTAAAACCGTCAGTTCAAATTCTATTTTTCGTCATACGGTATTGTTTTCCGTACGATAACTTTCCCTTTTCTTAAATGTAATTTTATTGCATTCATTTCATGTTTTTAATAGGGTTCCATCTCCGCTATTGTTTACACATGTTGCAGTAACCTGTTGTCACTCATGAAAGCTAACCTTAAAACACGTGTTCTGGTAATAGTTGATATTTACACCACTAAGTGGCGCCACTAGAGCTATAGTGACTTTAAAACTCAAATAGATTATTTTTACTTCATTTTATGAAGTCTCCGGTGGTCTAGTGGTTAGAACGACTGCATTTTATTTCGATGAACGCGGTTTCGATCCCCGGCTCGGCGGTGTTAGAAGTTTTGACACCATCTTGCATCGAAATCGTCCAAGTTCAATTAAAAATTATATTAATTAAATTAATAATTAAGCCTTGATAAAAAAATATTCCTAATTGATAATATACATCAGCACATTTCAACTCAACTCGAACAGAAGGAGAAAAACAACTCAACTCAGTCGATGACGTCACTTACTTCGATGACTTAATTTTTACGGAGAAAACTTGATTTCATACGGTAAAAAACCGTTGTGACTACGGATTTACTTCCTAACTTTTACGGGAAAAACTTGTTCCTGTATGGTAAAAAACCGTTGTGCCTACGGATTTACTTCGTAACTTTTACGGTTTTGCACAACCAACCCAGCTGCCAGTTTAAAACCGTAAATTTTACGGGATTTTTTTTACAGTGTACCCTACTTATCTAAAAGAATATTATTGCTTAATTATCCGTACCCTAATCCTTAGCCCTTGACAAAGTGGACTAGAATGGATTCCCTGTTTGTTTAATTCGATTCTCTCGGAGTATTTTTCTTAGATTTTGCTTTCTTTGAATGATTTTGATTTCCGTTAGTGCTTAATTATATACTTCGTAATTAACGGGGCCGCCGTAGATTCTCGATGTCTGGGTCAGAAGATTGCTGGTTCGAGTCCAAATTCAATCGAAGACCCACCGTGCTTGAGGGCCTGATGAGCATTAAATCCGTCGTTGAAGGTCAAAAGCTATCACAATTGTAAAACGTCTGGAAAGTGATGTACAAGCTCCGGTGTCCCCCTTGTCGTGTGCCTACGATTCAAAATTATGGGCACAAAAAGTAGCAATATATATCTTCCAAACATGACGTAAGTCTAATTAACCAAGCTTCGTAACTGTAATGAAATACTTCAACAATGTCCTCCCCGTGCTATGCTGCTTGGATGCGAGACTAGTTTAAATAATCACTAATTATAAAACTGGAAAAAAAAGATTCCCCCTTTTTTTTGTGTAATTCTCTCTTCTGAACGTTGCCGACTGAGCCGATTATTGCAAAAGAAAGTGTTAACCAAAAATAAAGGCTAATTTGAGACAAACTGCCGCATACTCCCTTTCACTACAAAAATGTGGAAAAGAACGTTTGCAGTACTGAAAAACCTTCTGTAAATTCGTTTAAATAGAATAATCATTTAAATAAAAAGAAAGGACAATCGTTTGCTTTTTATTTTGTCTTAAAATCTGATATTATCCTTAACAAAAACCTGTGATACAGGAACGATGGTTGTTGTTATTTCTTATTAAGTCTAACAATGTTCTCTTCTATTCTATCCTAAGAATCAATGAGAAATGCGGTCTCAAGGACAACCTTTTTATAATTTTTACGTACAAATCCTTTTTTTTTTCAGTTCTAAATGCCAATTTTGAAGAGGAAACACACGCTCCTGCTGTTGACGAAACCCCAGATTATCCTGACAGGGAAGACGAGACGCCTCATTATCCTGATACAGATGACGAGACGCCTCATTATCCTGACAAGGAAGACGAGACGCCACATTATCCTGATACAGATGACGGAACGCCTCATTATCCTGACAAGGAAGACGAGACACCGTATTATCCCGACAGGGATAATGGAACACCCCATTATCCTGACAAGGAAGACGAGACACCATATTATCCGGACAGAGATGACGAAACATCACATTATCCTGACAAGAACGACGATTCTTCTCACTCTACCGATGAAGATGATGAAAACAGAACAGACAGTTCAACTGATAATGATGAAGATTCGGCCACTGAACCGAAACATGAAGATCCTACAGAAACTGACAGCAGTGAGGAGGGCGTTAGGACAGTAGACGATGATTTTGCCAAAGACGAAGAAACTGTTTATACAGATTCTGATTGGGTGGAAACGGATGATGTTGCACGGCATACCACTGTATCAAGTAAGTAAGAATTCGTGTTTTAAAGAATTTTAAAAAATCATAATATTGCAAAACTATATTTGCAATCTGCTTTACGATTCAACTTAGTGTTGAATTCTTAGAGATACTGTATACTATATATTTATTTTAAAATTCATTGAGATACCATTCATGAATATTTCATTGCATGAAACTGTAACTATTGAAGGAGAAGCCTAACTTTTTAGATCAGTTATTTGCCTTCATTATTTAGAAGAACTATATAAGCGAAAAAAGTTTTTCACCAATTGAAAGTTATGTAGATATTTATTTCTTATCCATGCTTGTAGTTTGAAACTCGGGAAAGTAAAACATACCAATAGTAAGTGGATAAGAAGTCGCCGGATAATTAGGTGGCTCCCGCCTTCATGTTATGCATAATTATGGTGTGAGGTTGAGTTGCTTGCACTCCGATGACGGAACGTACCTCCTGCGGGAGTGGTTGGGTTGTGGCCGGTGATGGCTATTAGGACTCCACACTCAGTTCCGACTATCATTCAGATTTCCTCGGATCCTTCGGCAGGGCGAGGGTAACTCCAGTTTTGGTTTTGATTATGAGACAGTCTTCAGTAACTTTACATGAAACATTTTTATCTTTGCATATTGTCCAAAACCACAAAATAAGCTTTATCTACAAGAATAATTTTAACGTTGTCATTTGTATTAGCTTCGAAACAGCAATATGGAATACAGCTGCAATAAATAGATCTAAATATTCAAGATTTGAGAGATAATTGCGAGCATAGTTTGCAATTTGAACAGCAGTTAGTTCTGCAATTGTAGGGGTGATGCGTTACACAGGACAAGAAAATTAGTAGAATAACAGCTTGCAGATGCTCAAGCTACTAAATGGAAGCTACTGAATTGCTGAGCTACTGAATGGAGGATGACACATTAAAAATTGATAAGCCAGTATTCAGATTAGTGCTGCGAAAAGTGTTGGTCCTCGCCTGATTGCTGAGCTACTGAATGGAGGACAACACATTAAAAATTGATAAGCCATTACTCAGATTAATGCTGCGAAAAGTGTTGGTCCTCGTCTGATTGCTGAGCTACTGAATGGAGGACGACACATTAAAAATTAATAAGCCATTATTCAGATTAGTGCTGCGAAAAGTGTTGGTCCTCGCCTGATTGCTGAGCTACTGAATGGAGGACGACACATTAAAAATTGATAAGCCATTACTCAGACCAATATCTTTTCCTATGTAACATATAACTCTGCCGACTGCAGAACCCTCTGGTGGTTTAAACTGTAAACTATGCTACAAATTAATTTTAGTTTCGTGACACACACACAAAAAAAATCCGGTTTCATTTCCATCCATCTTTCTATCTTCATTCGTTTGCGGAGTTGCCCTGGACTTCTGAATCACCTTGTATATCACGGATCATGCTGAAGAGAGTCTAGTGTAGTGTTGCAATTTTATTTTGTTTCATTCTTTCAGGTACGAAGAAAACTTCCGAAAGTACGACACCGTTCCCTCCAGTGACCACTACGCCTGGGATCAAGAAAACTTCTCCAAAGCCCACGGATCTTTGCGAAGGTTCCATCGATGCTGCTTCGTTGTTCAGAGATGAACTTTTTATCTTCAAAGGCTCGGTAACTTCTTATAATAGACTTATATCTAAGATAATTCTCACTTAAGGGGGCACCTCAGATATGGGGATGAGAAACTACCGTATAAGTATGCGGGGTCTCGTTTCCTTGATGAGTACAATAATGGTGGCGTTGCTGTTCTGAGCCCATCGTCGTTCATAGGCGTACATCGCATGAAAAATGTTACATTTTCATTTCTGGCATAAGGATTTTTATGTTCATTTTTCCCCCAGTTCTTTAGAGTCGGCAAATTAATTTAAATAGGAATTTCTAAAATAAATTTTGTTACAGATTTAGTCAAATAACAAATTTATAAGTCGAAAAGAATTTTTTCCTAGTCTCTTCTGAATTTATTCTGTAATAGAATAGCGGTGGCACGACCTCTAACGCTCAGGAATGTGGGCGTGGTTACGACCCACAGGACCAGATCAACGGAGTGGAACCAGCGCGCGCGGGGAACAGGAGAGGGTTTTTTTTCTTGGAATTCGAACCAGCGCGAGCGGAGAACAGAGAGGGGGAGTGCCGAAATGAATTTCCCTTATCTTTGAAAGAGAAAGTACTGTTCAGAAACGGATTCCGAGACTACCACTTTTGGACGATTTTACATCTGAAAGGAGTGTCAGGCAATGAATCATATGAGCGCATTTCCGGAGTTCCTTGTGAGATCACGCTCAGTAAAATGTAAACATCACCCTTCCATTCTTCACTTTCCCAATGTTTTGATGAAAATAACTCCGCCCGGCGCATGCTCAAAAGCGCTGAGGGTTTCCGAATCCGTTGCTGTACAATATTTTGGAGTCTCTCTTCGTTCTGCGTACTTTTCTGTTAGTGGGTCATTGAAGCTTTATGTTGCGTTATCAAGATGCCGGAATCCCATCCATGTTAAAGTTGAAATGAAAAAATCCACGTAACAAGGATTGTTGTTGAACGACAACAGATATTTCACAAAGAATGGTGTTTATGATGAAGATTTTCAGTTGATACATTTATTGTTTACTTTTAACTAGGGGGTTACACCCCCTACTCGCTCCGCTCGTCAACCCCAGAGAATCAAGTTGTGATTCTTATGAGATCACTACGTGATCCCAGCTCGCTTCGCTCGCTCTCTGTACAGTCGTATGTGCCTGCTAGTAATAGGAAATTATAAATACTTCAATTACTAAACGTAAATTTAAATTATTTGAATAACAGGAAGTTCTAACTAAATTCTTTTTTAAAAAACTGAAACAAAACTTTCAATTACTAAAAACTAAATAATCAATTTATAAAATTAAAATTTTACCTTTATACCATATATATGTAAATGCTATAAAGAAATTTCAATGCTAAAATGTATGATAAGATGTTTACAAATAAAAATTATTTTTATCAATCAGAAATCAGGCACTTAAAACTTCTTGCTACATACAATTGAATGTTTTTTCAACAGTTTCATTAGCCCTAACCTCATTCCAACAAACTTAGAAATATTCACACTTCTCAATGAATTGCTGCTCAGAAAAGCTTCGCCATATGTATGCACACTCTCTGTAATAATTATTTAGCCAAGAAAGATATAACTTTTCTCGCTGGGTATGCTATTTATATGTTCAGAAAATTTGAGTTTTCGAAAGATGAGTTAACCCATTTCACAAACTTCCAGCTTAAGCTGAAGGACACTTAGGACACTTTAAACTGACAAATGGCTTTAAATATGTTCAGATTTACTATTCAAAATCATAACCCATAATAATAATTTACTTTTACCTTCATAAAATTAACAAAATAGCCTTTTTTCAAATTTTTATAATAATTTCTAAAATTCTTGTTTTTGACACCAAAATTTCAAACATGCTTTCTTTTCCCCACAGAAGTAATGATCGGAAACTTCGTTCCATACACAAAAAAGCTCGACTCTATTTTGATCATTCCGATTTGATCGTCTTAGGAAAGATTCAACGGTTTCAGTTGTTCAACAGTTCTCTTTTTTGACGATTTCGATTTATAATTGAAATTGCCCGACTTAAACTTATTTTGAAAAATTTCGTTGTCTCGGATCAAATCAAACTAAATTCGCCGAATCGATTGTAAACAAAACAAAGTTGCGAGCTGTTGCCAAACGGTGATTATGAAATTCAGTCCGATTTTGCGTCCACATAAGCGTTTTATTTATAAAGATGTTCATATATATTTACTTCTAAAATTTACTACAGATTATAATATTTTTCATTTTTTCATAAGATTTGCATTCATCAATTCCATTTTTTTAAATTTTGTATTTTGGTTATGCATTTTTTTTCTGTTGGTGGATTTTGCATTATTTTTACTCGGACAAAACAAAAGTAATTGTTAAAAATAAAGTTATTAACAAAACGAAAGTTAGAGTCAATTGATTCATCAGTTCTGCGATTCATGCTTTTTTATTTCTTAAGCACTCTACAATGTTGATGAGATTTTCTACTACAACTTTCGATACTAAATCTGTGACAATCAGATCTGAGATATTGTTGGGAGACTAAGAACCCGTCTGAGACGGGCACAAATCTTCTAGTACATGAATAAACTTCGTTTCCTTGAAGAAAAAAAAAACATCGAATGTGCCCCTAAAAGGGATAAAATTTTTAATCTTTCTGTTGTATTGCTTAGCTCGAAGCATAATTTTCCTATTTAATTTCCAAAATCAAATTAACAATTAAGGTATTGACGAGTGACTTCATAAACGACCTCTGTGTGAAATTAAGAGACCTATTTTTTGTATTCATTTTGTATAACGAAAGAGCCTCGGTGGCCTGTCAGCAAGCTCTAGGTTTCGGCACCGGCGGCTGGCAGGCTCGAGGCCCAGTACCAAAGATCCGCCGTGTGTGGGGGTCTGGTGCACGTCAAATATGACGTCGAGAGTCAAACGTCTTCTCTAGTATGGTGCAGAAGATTAGGGAGGGTGTGCCGTCATGAGATATCGTAATTTTAAATCCTTATCATCTGAACACGATTCAAAATTACGAAGTCCGTCCCACTGTTACTTCAAAATGAGTCATTAATATACAACAAAACTGAACTTCATATAATGAAAGATTAACATTTATAAACTCCCGTAATCGCGAACTATCTTACTAACTATAAACTGTAACTGCCTTGTTTCAGTATATGTGGCGCCTTCGTGAGCGAAATGAAAGAGTCCCGGGATATCCAGTCGACTTTCATGTATTCTTCACTGGAATACCAAGGTCTATCCAATCCATAGATGCTGTGTATCAGAGGCCTTTCGACTACAATATTCTCTTTTTCACAGGTAAGTAACGAAATTAATTTGCATCTAAATTATTCAAAAAACGTATGCAGGGTGTAAAAGGAAAGATGGCCACAGCTTAACCCTTTGCGGACGGGTTCGGCGTATAATGTGCGCCACAGTTCACCGATCTCGAGATTGAGGTGCACTAAATCTAGTTAACGGAGAGGATAGCGGCTAAAATTCGGCCACAAATGCGTGTATTAGCCATCCATTCAAATCCCTAATCTTATTACACTATAAAAAAATAAAGTTTTATGTAATTGAATAAGCACAGAGTTTGAAAAAATGGGATGGCGTATAAAGTATGCCAACCTGATCTGAGTGTTCTAAAAAGTTAGCTGTCCGCAAAGGGTGATAGAACATGACCAAAATAACATTTTGCCCAAGACAATACATAGTCAAAAACAAGAGGTTTGACGCCGCGGGTGAGGGGCAGGGAGCTGAACTCGGTTTATTGAATGCTCAATTTTCAAACCGATAGATTGGATGCGGTGGAACCATCTTTTGTCCCTTTGATATCCGGATCTCACCTGCCTAAACCTCTCTCTCGACGTTCTTAATTTATATGGATTCTGTTCCAAGAACGCAGGAGCGTCTCGTAGAACTTTAGCACCTGTAATTTTTTTCAGTGTATCAATTAAATCACTGATTTATTTAATTTCGAACGTGAAATTAAATAAATCAGTGATTTAATTGATACACTGAAAAAAATTGCAGGTGCTGCAGTTCTACGAGACTCTCCTGAATTTGAATACATGAACAATCTAATGCAATTTTCCTTTCAGCGTTTTAAGTTTGCTGGTGAAACGCAGAGAAAAACGGTACTCCTAACGGTTCCAGAATATCTCTCTTCGTATAGAGAAAAACTTCAGGGAGAATTGCTTTTAGGCCAGGAGAAATAGGATTTTGCCTCCAATTAATTCGCGAAGAGCTGGAAATCTCTTTATTTACATGCAAAAAGAATTATTTGAAGTTTGCTCCAATTTTCAGATGGTGTTTCAGATGCGGGGTCCCGAAATTTTCGGCCATTTTTTCGTTTTTCGACAATAATTCACAAACGACACATTTCTCAAAACTTTTGTCATGCAAAAGTTAAAGTTCGTAAAATTCTGCGTCGAATGAAACCTCATTTTTGAAATTAGATAAAGTAGTTTCGGCACAATGCGAGTTCAAAAAACGTCAATTGTTATCATTTTTTGGGAAAAGGTGCATATTTTGGATTTTTGACCTCATTTCTTTAATGAAAAATGTAATATGTAAAATATCCCTATTTCGAACATGGGACAGTATCAAATATTAGACCTGACTATATCTTTGAGCACTGCCAAGCTTGCGAACGAATTTTCTCTTTAATTAAAGTACCAACCTCGGCGAATCAATGAACTTGGAAAAAACAATTCATTTTATCATTCATTTATGTTATTTATTAAAGGTATAAAATATGAAGCACCAAGTAAGAAAAAGGTTTAAATTTGCTCCTGCTGCGGAAGCGCAGTTTTTTTTTATATATATATATAACATGGCTTGAAGGCAAGAAGGACTGTTGAAAAATACAGTATTAGAAAATAGGGTTTAAAGCATTTTTCCACTGTGGAAAAAATTTGCGAAGCAACAATATAAAAATGCATAAGAAAATGAAAGATAAATAACGATAAATGAAAAGCTAATTTTAAAAAAACTTTGTACCAAAACATTTTTCTATTAAATTCGAATTTCCCTACATATGTATTTATTTTAACTTTATATTTTATGATTCTTTTGTTGACGTTGTACAGCAGTAGTTCTGTAAATCTTTATTAACGAGAATAATGATGCTAGAAAAATAATTGAGAAAATGCATTTGAAGTTAAATTTTTAATTAATATTAATTAAAAATGAGCGATAGCTTAGTTAAATTTACTTTATTAAAAATTTGCCAATATCAAGATAAAAACCTATTTTTTATTATTTAATTGTTGAATTATTCCGAATTAATTAAATAAAGCAAAAGTTATGTTATACAGAATTGCGCCATTACTCAGTATAGTATTATATGTCACATTACTTCCACGGTTATACTGCATGAGCCATGTGAAAGTAGCGTAACGCAGTATCTAAAACAGCGAAAAGTATTGCCTTAAAATATATTTAAAAATAGATTCCAAAATTTATTAAAATTAGAGAAAAAATTAGATGGAAGTAAAATTAGTATAACTAAAAAGCCATTTTTAAAAAATTTTTTAAAGTGGTGCAAAAGTGGGGGTCTTGCGTTGATATGTTCCGAAGTCATTGAGAAAAGGCGTTGACATTTCAATTAATTTTTAATTAAAAATCTAATTGTAATCTTTAAAAACCCTTTCTTGGTGAGCCCTACTACCTAAGAAGTAACTATGTGTCAAATTTGGTAGCTCTATGTCCAGCGAGCTGCCCTGTAAGGCCACGGCCACACGAGCGATTTTTCGCCGCTGTCGCGCAAGAAAACTACGGCCGGCCACACGTGAGGCTTTTTTAGCATTTTGAACAGTTTTTGGATCCTGAATGTCGCATGATACAATTTACAAATAGTATGCAGTCTGTAAAAAGTATCATGTTAAA
The DNA here is from genome assembly GCA_013235015.1 of Araneus ventricosus. Lineage (NCBI taxonomy): Eukaryota > Metazoa > Arthropoda > Arachnida > Araneae > Araneidae > Araneus > Araneus ventricosus. The sequence continues at coordinate 150,135 of BGPR01002287.1, forward strand.
ATTACAGCAACTGGAATATGAGCTAATTGTATGACCTTCTTGCAGGCCAGGTGTACTGGATCTTCGACGGCGATCGTTTTACTTCGGACAGTCCTCGTCCACTGACAGACCTCGGTCTACCCTCGGACCTGGACAAGTTGGACGCCGCCTTTCTTTGGGCCAAAAACGGAAAGACCTACTTCTTCAAAGGAGACCAGTATTGGCGATATGACGACAGAAGCAAGAAGATGGAAGGCGGATACCCGCAGAGGATTACGCGATGGAGGGGACTTGTGCCTGGAATCGACACGGCATTTACGTGGAGGGACAGTATGTATCTGTTACCGTTAAAGTATGAAATCCGTTATTCTATAGACCTAGTTATTCTATAGAATAACTGATCAAGTCAGTTGAAGTGTAAAATAAACTTTTATTTTACACTTTAACTAGTTATTCTATAGAATAACGGTCCACACATCGATAAAGTGTAAAATAGCCGACATGATGCAGCCTGTTTGTTAGACAAATTGGTTATTTGTATTTTCAGCATCTGAAGTGGGCACCGGAACTTTTTTAACTTTCAAAAACTTCCTACGGCTTCGCTAGCAGCGGAAGACGAAACCTAGCTGTTTCGCTAGCTCATTGAATGTAAGGAATCTGCGTTTATAGTGGAATATGTCCATAACTTCGTTCCTAATAGAGATACCGAGACAATTCCTGTATACTCTGGAACCTTCATTTTGTCGCCAAACTTGTCGCCACCTGCCTAAATGGTCGCCAAGGTCGAGTGTCATTGACTTCCTTTCAATACGTATTCCTGTAAATCTCTCTTCCCAACTATAAGAATAATATGGCGAGAAAGCGACATTACAGTTTTGTGACACTATTACAGTGGTTTTAATTTTGCACCGGTTATGGCTGATATGCAATCAGTGTGTAATTTATAAAAAGGCGGACTTGTTTTAATGTCAGAATGTTTATTTTACACTTTAACGGTCTATCATGAGTTATTCTATAGAATACCTAGTTATTTCAGAGAATAACTAGGTAAAGTGTGAAATAAATAATTTATTTTACACTTTAAGTTACTTGATCAGTTATTCTATAGAATAACTAAATTATACACTTTAACGATGACATATCTATCATTTTCAGATTTAAGATATTCAACTCCTCTCTTCCTTTAGTGACTTTGCCTGCAAATTGCAAGCGTAAAGTAGTAGATTTCGACCTTTCAATATCATAATTGTCTATTATTTTTTTTCGTAGGTGGAGGGCGATCTCTCTCGTATTTTAAAGTTACACTAGCTGTGTGGCCCGGAGTTGCACGGGCTATCACGAATAATAGGATATTCCCGGGCGGAGAGAAGTGAGGTCACGTGAGACTTTGGGGTCCATATATTTTCATATGCTCCGCCTCCGTTTTTCTCTACAATCAACAAATATTGTCACTTACTTTCCTTAACAAACGTTACGAAGTTAAATAATTTAATACAAAAAAAAGAAAGAAAAAAGCATGAAAACGATTTTTTCCATTGTTAATAAATCCAAACACAGAAGCTCGCTCAAAAAGAAATACCAATTTCCATTAAATAAATAAAAAAAATGTAACACCGGATGCGAAAACTAATAATAGGGAAAAAAGAATCCGCCGTGAATGAATTCACCATGCTGCCAGTAGATGGCAGCACGTCAATTCATTCATTTTGACGTTTTTAATTAATATCTTTTTAACTAATTATAATTTCGGAATTTCAATGGTCAAAATAGATTCCTTGGATTATTTCCCATCTTTTGGTACTTTCGGCTCGTTTCGGCATTCAGTGGTTCGTGAGAAGATAGCCGGACATAGATACATACGTTTGTTTACCTTCAGATTTTAATAGGAAAGATATTCCGGGGAATAATAGTTACAATTAATATAATTTAACAAAGGATATTAAAAATTAATTAAGCTTTTGTATTAGACAGGATGGCGCATATGCAGCAACTTCTGAAATACAGATAATAGAATACAAATACAGATAATAGAATACAAAAAAAGAATAAGAAAAATACAGAAGAAACAGATGAAGCAATAGCGATAACGATACACCTTTTTGCGCGCCCAACGCAGCAGCATCCAGTGATTGCATCAGCAATACTGTCACACAATTAACCAACAATTCACTATAGAATTAAACAACAAAAAACTAATGTGCTCCAATAATTAAAATAATTAAAGCAAATAAAAGAAAACAATCAGAATATAAAAAAAAAACAATTGTTTACTTCACCTGTTTCTTCTGTATTTTTCTTATTCTTTTTTTTTGTATTCTATTATATTCCGGGAAGTAACACCGGAATATGTAACTAACTAATGACAGTGGTCTATTTGTTTGCAGTTAGATGTTCCTAAGTATCAAAAATGGTCGTCGTTCAGGCAAAAGCCACCGAGTCCAAAGCTGTAGATTCGAAATGTGGTCAGTTGAAACTTAATTAGTTTTGAGTCGTTACGATAAATAGTGAAAATTAATTTACAAATTTCCAGTTCCTGCGGTTGATTTAGAGGTGTTTAGGTAACAGGTGTCTATCCCAAAATAATGAATTGCAAGTTCTGATTAACTGCAGTAGTCCGTCAAAAGGTTTTTTGTGAACTTCTGCCTAGGACGACAACGATATCGCCTCTCTCAATCATTGTATAAAAATGATCGTTACATTGCTTTACGGTTTATGATTTTTCGTGGATATTTGACTTTTGTTAAGTGGTTTGCATATATTAATGAATTTTTCCATTAGAAATTCAAAGTATGTTTTATACAACATTTTACTCCTTCCTTTAAATTTCTAAATTACTGGGAACCAAAATTTTCAAAAACTACGTATATGTTTTATGCCACCATTCTCAAGTAAAAGAGGAAAAAAAACCAAATAATTATGTTATTTTTGAAAATCGGAGCTGAAGTATGTTTCATGTGCCCATCACTTTGCGGATTGCTGAGAATATCTTTGTGCATTCTGGGTGAATTTAGCAAATTAAAACCAGATTAAATTTTCTAAGTATTGATGACCGAGCAATATTGCATTAAATAATTCTTAAAAACTTTTCTTTAACTAGATGGAATTTTTTTTATAAAAGCTGAATATTTAATGCAATTTTTTCTGCTGATGCCTTTAAGAAAAAAATTTATTTTTGAAACTAATGAAAAATGCTAATTTCAATGTGATGGGTATAAATGAAGCACCTTTAATTTATTATTACCTTTATTTCGCTTCTTTACACCAAATGGCAGATGCAATGGGACCTAGAAACTGAAAACAAACTTCACACTGTCAAACCTCTTGTACAACCGTGGCCTTCACTTACGAACGGGATAGCAGATACTATTTTAACTCGTTTACGCACAATACTCATCTTCATTTGTTGCTCTGAGAACAACTACCAACATGCTCGCGATGCAACTATTATATGTCTGCCCACCATATCCTGTCAGAATGCACAGAATTCAATGCTCAACGTTTGCAATTTTTTCAAACAACTTCAATTTCATTGTCATCTTTACTTGGTAAAACGCCTCTTAATAATTAATCTTTTTGCATTTTTAAAGTCTATTAAGTTTTATCCACTCATTTAAATTATGCTAATATTTTAGAATACATTTTACACTTGTCTTTAAGTTTTATTATCCTTTTACATTGCTATGACTTTAATGGCACAGTATGATCAAATCCGTGGCGCTTGCGCCATAAAAAACCAGACCAAACCTGTGACAATCATACTTTATCTCGCCCTCTTACCGAGAGATGGCGGCACGATAGACTTTAACTCACCCTTCCAAGAGATGGCACTGCAAAGACCTTTCGCTATCAGGCAGAAGGAGGATGGACAGAGTCTTTTGACTGTTCATGCGAGAAGGGTCGCTTTTTCCCTCTCACTGGGACCGGTCGGTCGAATCTGGCCATGCATAGCGAGTTGGATAATGTAACTTGTCAGTTTATGTAATCTTAGTTAATCCAGAATTATTTTATGTGGAAAATGTGAGAAAAATAAATTTATTTTAATTTAACTATGGCCCTGCTTTATTTTAACCATCCATTCACCTCTTGTAAGCTAGCCGTATAGTTCGGTTAAAAACCTTTATTTGGACGCACTTATAGCGTAAAAATCTTAATACGGGAACAGCAAGATTTTAATACTTAAGCTGCTGCACAAACGCATGATGTCGTCAGTGAAATCAAGTGCATAAGCTTTACTAGCACATCTAAAACTGCAGTAATCGGCATTTTTCAAACAAAATTACGAAAACTTAGTCAACTCTCTTACAAGAGGGCGTTTTGATAAAGATGCAAAAAGTATGATTCAACTTCCTGTGAGGCAGTATTCTGACAACGCGATTTCCAAAAAACATGACATAAAAATTGTACCATATTTTTACAACATCAAGAGAATATGGCTTTCAACGACCTACAAGGCGGCATTTTGATATGCCTTCGATAGCATGGTTTCGACACAACACGAAATAAATTAACCGTCTTATGGACGAGTTTTCTGTTTTGTTTATTTGCGGTAATGTAGGCCTTCCGCCTTACGCATCAACTTCCGGTGCTAATGTTAAGTAAATGGGAACCTTTAAAATTTCGATACTCTGTTTGAAGATATTAATTAATGTCTAAAATATAGTTTTCTAATGTTATGGCTTAAAGATACTTAGAAAATATTAAATTCTATGTTCTTATTGTTGTATTGTTTAGCAACGGATTCGGAAACCCTTAGAGCTTTTGCGCAGGCGCCGGGCGGAGTTATCTTCATCAAAATAGGGGGAAAGTGAAGAACGGAAGGGTGATGTTTACATTTTACTGAGCGTGATCTAACAGGGAACTCCGGAAATGCGCTCATATGACTCATTGCCTGACACCCCTTTCAGGTGTAAAATCGTCCAAAAGTGATAGTCTCGGAATCCGTTGATGAACAGTCGCTCTCAATGTTTACTTAAAATGAGAGCCTGATTTTGTGGAAAGGTTGCCATAATTATTCTTTATCGCTCTTTTTGGCGCTTTGTGTACTCAAGAAAGAACTGATTCGAACTTGGTGCTTGATATGGAATCCAATTGGATTTGGCGATCGCTTAAATTTGAGGGTTACTGGAAAACGGAAGTGAACCCTTACCAAGGGAGGTCTGTGAAACCAAAATAAATAAATCAGAAAACTCGTCCATAAGAGAGACGAATGCGTCAAATATTTTTTCCCAATATACTTTATGTCAGCTGTTAGGGTTTTGCTTTCTTGCTTAGGCCCGCCGAGAGGAAGAGCGAAATCCCCGGCGCCCAGGCCCAGAGGAGACCACAGGCCGGGATAAGGAAAAATATATTTTCCTAATTTCAAGAGTAATTTATTTTGATCCATGACAAATGGGGCCTGGGATGAGTTGAACTATATTTTTAAATTGATTTTTTCTGAATATAAAACTCACATATTCTTATTATAATCGAAATTACAGGAGATAGCTAGAAGCCAGATTTCGAAACAATACCTCAAAGTAATAATAATATAAGGGAAAAAATAACTCTATCCGTTGATTAGTCACGACAATCAGAAAGGGGTTGTCCGGGCCAATATGGGGGGGGGGGCGGCCTCTGATGCCAGTACACTGTCCTATTCTTGCTTAGCTTTCTAAAAGATTTCAAAGAAGTTGCATAACATATAGTTAGAAAACAAATTTTTAATTACTGTGATAATCAATATTTTAATTATTTTTTTTACTAAACGCACATTTGTTGCGCTTTATTTTCAGGAAAGACGTATTTTTTCAAAGACGACTACTTTTGGCGATTTAACAATCAGAATGTGTCAGTGGACGCCAGTTATCCTCAACCAGCGGCATCTTTTTGGTTTGGATGCGGTGCATGAGCTGATACTCTCCTCGGTAAAACTGTCTCCATTAACAGTTGAGCTTGTACGAAGATTTAGAGAAGAAGAGATGTCAAAGAAAGTGTAGGTTAGAGATACTGTGGAGATCATAAATAAGGAAGTCATTAGTTGTGTTATAGCAGCTGCTTTTTTCCACTTATATATAATGCAAAAAATGTTCATTTGTACCGTATAATAAAATTCTTTATAAAACTTGCAATAATTATTTATTTCCTAACATGTTAAACAAAGGTTCAGTGAAATATCTTTAGTGCATTGGTTGTTTGTATGTCGTTTATCCATGGTCTCGATTCGTTCCTATTCAGTTTGAAAAAAAAATCTTTATAGTGTCGTATACATTCGATAGTGAGTCGCTAAAACCATCGGAGACAACATTTTTAATCATATGAATGCAATTTACAGGATTCAATTAGAAAACAAAATCAAATGTCACGACAATTGAAACTTACAGATTTTTTTTCCCGAAACAAAATGAATTTTGAGCATTTCCACACAAAATTCCCAAAATATTTCTTCCGAACTTCCCTTTTCAAATCGAAATAAAAACCAAGAAAGACTATTGCAATAAAAATAATAATTTTAATTTTAGGCATATCTATTTCCATAAGATGATCCAAATTCTCGTAATATATCCAATAATGAGAAATAGATTTTGTTATCTGTTATGTGATAAAAACTCAAGGATGAATAAATTATATAAAGTTACTCAAGAAGAGTTCATGTAATAAAAGTACTGTGTTACATGTTGTTCAATTACAATGGCGGAAAAAATTAAAAGAACAACTATAAAAACTCCTTAACGATTCTAGTACTTTCTCTTCTTGGGATACGAGAAAGTAAAAATTGGTTTTTGGAACTTTTAGGAAATGACACCTTTTTGGACTTAGTAGTTTTACCAACCTAACTGATTAGCATAATTAATTAATTACTAACATTTTTCTTCATTGTGCCTGTCGTTTCTTTGCCCGTGGGATTTTTGCCATGAAATTAGCCTAAATTTATTTCTTCATCGAAAAACGGAGAAAATTTTGAATTACTGTGTACCTCCTCTCGAGTGCAATGAAAATTTCGAATTTTCAACTCAAACTCAATTTCTATATATTGTTTATCAAAATATTTGCACACTGAAAATAAAATATTTTCTAAGAAAATTATAGTATTCAGATATTATTTCAAATGTTTTATTAACTTTTAAATGCAGTGATGGAAAAAAGGTATTGTAGCGAATAAAACATTTCGGCGAGATAATAATTCTGAAGTAACTTTTTATTGAAGATAAAGAGGCAGAATCGTGCTGCATCCCTTTCTTACCAGTGTTCCAACTGGCTTTGCTTACTATTAAATTGAATGTCCTCTCAATTGTGCTTTTGATGAAAGCCACTTAAAAGTAATTATAACTGATAAATCGGTGAATAACGTATCAACGATGCAATTAAACTGATAAAAGAATTACTTTGTTGAATTTTAAATGACTAAAGGTATGGATCGATTTCTGGTGGGATCTGAATTTCCGAGGCCTCGCACCTTCCCCTTCATGGATGTACGTGCTTTTGACCCTGATCTCAATAAAATCTTGATGTCACAGATATCTTACAGAAAATTTAGTTTGGCCAAAAAATTTTCTAGCCAAATTTTTTTAACCAGCCACGCTTTAGTTCTTTACATTGCAATGGTGATCGGTTAACGAATAGTTCGAAAAGTCAGAAAATCGGACATTGAACAGTTTAGAGAAAAGACCCAATTCAAAAGGCAACTACCCATGAAATTTTATGTTTTAGTCACTTTTGATTAAAATTAAAAAGGAAAACAATTTATTCCAATTCCAAATTATTTTTTCCGTATTAGCTTTTCACTTTGTTTAAGCTACGTTAATGATTTTGTTCACGGTTCGTTTAACTTATCGCTTAATGCAATAAAACCTTCCACGGAAGTAATCAAAATGATTTTCAAATTGTTAGAACTTTGATAGATTACTGTATAAACTAAGGAAATAAAAGATGCTGCCTCGGCCAAGACATGTTACGTCGACCCAGTGACAAAACACAAGATGGTATTACTAACACAGAACACACTAGCTACTAAATGTGATCGTGACGAGAGATGAAGTGAGGGTCAAGCTTTGGTCGAACGGGTATACTAGGATCCGATATTTCAAGAAATAAGAAAAATATATGAATGTAGCTAGCGTGTTTTGTTAGCACACGTAAGAAAAAATTAAAGGAGATTCGAACTTCTTGTCCGAAACATCCTAGCATGATAATATTTTAGGCTTGATTCTTCTGCCTTATTTCCTTCTAGAAATCTAGAAGTTGGCGCACATACTTAAAACGCCCAAGTCGCCTAAGCAATAACTTGACCGCTGTACTTCATTGACGCCACGTCGCCAAAGCTAATGAAAGTAATACTTGCATTAGCTTTGGCGACTTGTCACCATTTTAAGAATGTGTACCAACTTCTAGATTTCAACCCCTTCTGGTTTGATTACAACAACCGTTGCATTTTGTGCGTAACAATTTTTACATCACGCAGTTATTCATTTATTGTGCGGAGTTGCAACTTTTGCTGCAAGCACAAGCTAGGCATTGTTACTGGTTAAAAAACAAACCAAACAGTTATACAAGCGAAAAGATGAAATAAAACCCCAAAATATTTAAGAGACAGCAAAAGCATAAATGAAACAGGAAAAAAAATTACGCAAAGAGAATGATGAGGAAAAATAAAAACTAGAAGCGGTTGCCAGACGGGAAGAATTTCTCAAATGCTCTCAACTTGATCTTGGCATTCTTGTCCAAATCATAAAGTTTTTCAAAAAGAGTGCCAACCTAAACACACTATCATGCTAAAAAACATCAAATATTTCGAAATATCTTAAAGCATTAGTAATAGTGCAGTACAATTAGGTCAGAACCCAAACATCCAGAAAGAAAAGTTCTCTCCAGCTCCAAATTTGTTTTATACTCACCCCGTATTTGTTCCATACTCACTCCGTATTAAGTAGTAAAAAGTCGCACGACCTCGAGAGTCGGGTTTCGGGGGAGGGGGTGGAAAGAGGGTGAAATGGTCATTTTTCACAGTTTTTCGAAGATATCTCGAAAACTATTCAGTTTTCAAATTATAAGTGAATTAACAAATTAATTTTAATTAGGAAATTAATTTTTCTTCCAGCTTAAATAGTTTCCCAGATAATGGGTCTCAAAGGTTGCCGCCATCTTGGATTTCCTCCCTCCGAAATTTGAGAGCGTACAATTCCCTAAAAATTAATGATTTGATTTTTCTTCAAGCCTTAATAGTTTTTGAGATAATTGGTCTCAAGGTGGATGAATTTTTAAAAATCTTAGTTGATAGTCCAGTCAACGAAGGGTTTGAAAAAAAAAACATTAAATCGTATAGTTTTGAAAATTTGTTTACTTATTCGTGACGGGCTTTTGATGAACGTACTAAAAATCTCCAGTCCCGGGTGTGAGCTCGCGCCGCCATCTTGGATTTCATCCCCCTTTGTTTAGTTTTTCCTGAATATCTCGAAAACTATTCAGTTTTCAAATTACAATTTATTTAACAAATTAAGCGTAAAATTCCTTTCAAATATATCCTTTTATTTTTCTTCCAGCTTTTATATTTCCGAGGAAATAAGTCTAAAAATTTACCGCCATCTTGGATTTTATCCTCTTTTTCAGTTTCTCTTGAATATCTCGAAAACTGTTAGATTTTCAAATTATATGTAATGCAGCAAATAAATGATCTTAAAATTCCCAGCAAAAGCGTGCTTTTAATTTTTTTCTAGCTTTAACAGTTTCTGGTCGAGGTCGTGTAACTTTTTACTACTTACTACGGAGAGGTAAACAATTTGGCACATTCCATTAGCTCTTTTAAATCAGGTCACCCCTATACTTTGTCCTTATCTCGTTAAAAAGAGAAATTCATGAATAGGAAGATCATGTAAAAAACAATGAAATCTATTAAGAATTCTGTATTTACAAAGGGGGAATTCAATACAAATCTTGAATGAAATTAAAGTTACAGATAAATCAATATTGTACAATCAATCAGCATCAAATAGTTCATTCAGTCTGGTGAAAGGAAACGAATCTTCTTGCTCTTCGTCCCAGTTGAAAATCCTCATCCACATCACCGTCGATGATTAGCATGTCTTTTGACGCATCCCAGTCCTGAGCAATTGCTGCACATGCTTGAGCAGTTGAGACCACTCCTTCGACACTCGCACTTTTGTACACATTCATCATTGTGGGTGCAAACTTTGAGGGAGAGTAAATCTTCGGGAGCAGCAGGATGTGCAGTCGTAATAGGACGAAGATGACCACCAATCGTTTTCCAACCCCACTTCAATGGATCTTTCTGCTCATCAGGAATGACGCTAGAGTTTGCCCCACGGTGGGATTAGCCCGACAGGGGGTACTGTCTCCCCTAAGGAAGGGCACGACCTGCTGTATAGGGAGGGTCAAAGGCAACGAATTTCAACAATGAAAAGTGTTGTTGTAAATTTTGTCAAAAATTAATCTTTCCAAATTTATTAGAATTAGAAAAAGTATATTACTGGAAATTTATTGATATCATTGGAAGGATAATTTTTTAAATTTTCAGATGGTGTAAAAATCATTCATGTGCTGAAATCTTTTCGAAAGTTATTAAGGAAAAACTCCAAAATTTTGCTTAATTTTTAATTTATTAAAAGTCTAATTAAAATTTTTAAAAACGGCCCCCATGTGCACTTTTCCAAATAAAAATAATAATTTTAAAAATAATTTTAACATAAATGAAATTATAAATAATTTTCGTGCCAGAATGTTGCTGCTTTAGCTCCACCGGTCTGTCCTGCAAAGCGCCAACACACACATTCTCCTTTATTATTAGAAGGGACATTAGTAGAGTTTCCAATTTGGCTATAATGCTTTTTGTAGGCTAAAATAAATTGAAAGTTTATGCTCTTCATCAGACAGCAGGAATGGTGCTAGAGTTTCCCCGATGGGGGGCGATTTACCTGACAGGGTGGCACAACCTGCTGTATTGGGGGACGAATGTAATGAAATTGGTCTCAAATTTTCGCCAGATTATTATTTATCAACTACGGTTGAATACACCGTACAAAAATTTTCCAAGACGGGGGGGGGGGCCCCAGCATCCCCGACGGGGCCGTGCCCCCCGTACCCCTGTCAGACAGCTCCCGGATTTCTGAAATACTCAACAGATATTCGACATCCAGAAATCCGCTTTTCAAGGAGACTCTGGTTACAGAACAATAGCCACTATTGTCCAATTTCAATAGTGCGAAACTTGCAATTATATTATTCCATTCACATTATTAAAACGAGTGATTCCTAAAAAAAAGTTAAAAACTGAAAGCGTTCCCTTAATTGTTGTAACGTTTTTTATTGCAAGTTGTATAAATACAGATAAGATACAGATACTGTTACAGATACAGGTTAGATATTGAGATAAATATCTAAATATCTTCCGCTGTATTTATAATTTTGAACATTCAAACCCTCGAAAGCATATTTGTTTCAAATTTCGTAGTTCTAGAAATAACGGTATTCCCTGTAGAGCGCCAATTAAAAATTTTTTCCTATTTTCTTCCTTCTTAAAGTAGGTAATGGGAGTTTTCGGAAGTCTCATCAACGACATGCTTGGCCTGGACAAGGGCTGAGATGTGTATATATATATAATCACGTCTGGTTGGAACATTTGGTATCATGTTCATAGTAGATCTTAAAAAATTTCAGAAATATTTGTTATTGGTTGCGAAAAATTCAATTGAATCTTCCTCTTTGAAATTTCAAAAAATTGGGATAGGTGGTTGTTGATAAACGATATTTTATATTTCTTTAAGAATATATTTAATTTATAGGGATTTTGAATTTTGATTTCGTAATTGATTGTACTTCTTGGTTGTAATAACATGAGTAATTTCCGTTTTGGTTAGGTATCTTTGCATCTTTGTGTATTTCCACAAAATTAACTTTTATTGTTATACAATAGGTGTTACTATTACGAGGGTTCGCGGCTCCCAAAGTTGAAATTTCCTAATTTGCCTATTCGAAAACCCGGCTCTGAGCTCCAGCTCCTGGTGTACGATAGTCGGCTATCTTGGAAGTAGGTAGTTGGCGGAGAATGTGCTTGGCTAGTTGCGCATTTAGTAGAGCTCCTTTGGGCTTGGAACCGAGTCCATAATTTTCAGCGAGTATCTTTAGTGTTCGAGCTTGCAAGTGAGCGTAGGTGCTTTATGAGCGTGTTTCGTAATATGTGTAAGCTTTAGAATATTTTTAAGAACCTAATTTATCGAATTTTAATTTTATAGAATTAATTTATAGAATTTTTGCAATATTTGCTAATGAGGTGCCCTACCTGTTGTAATTGTATTATTTTTATTGTAATTGTATTATTTTTAGTATTATTGTATTATTTTTCAATGCTATTTTCTAAAACCACCGACCAGATCATTGTTCTGAGAGAGTGCTCTTTTTAGACAGTTTCCTGTGTTGTTGAATATTTGTAGAGTGATTGTGAATAAATATAATTTAGTTTTTTATCATATGGAGTCGGACTTGTGTTTTGAATTATGATGCACATCGTCATTTAGGATGACACACCAACATTTCCTCATTGGTGACGGGAATTGAATGCGAACCTTCGTAAAGCGTAAATAGTGCTTGGGACATGGTATTATCTTTACGCCCATTCATCATAAGTTGCTTTAAAAAATAGCATTAAGCTCATTAACGTTTTGACTCCATCGCGCCTCCTAAATCTGGCGCCCGAGGCAACTATACCACCTTGTCCCCCCGGACACTATGCCACTGCATTATGTCCGATCAACTGAACGGTAAAATTCAGTACACGATTTGAGTAAAAACTGTTGATTTCAACACGTTATTGTGAAAAGTAGAGTAGAGAATAAACTTGGAGACGTATGCTCGATAAAAGCTGCTTTGTCTCTAATTGATCATGAAAAATTGAGAGTAGAAATTCTGCTATGAGTTGATTGACTGATTGTTTGAAGACAGGAAGGATTGATTTAATGATGAAAGAAGGAATGAATGGGAAGAAGGGAGGAAGGAATGAATTAATGTAGACAGGAAGAAATAAATTAATGATGATGACAGAAGAAGAATTCTGATTATCACAGATCAGAATTAAATGATCTGTGATATTAGGTTGGCGGTGAGGCCGACTCTCGTGTGTAGTCTTCAATCGAGAATTAGTTCTCAATTTTTGCTTTCTCGTATACGAAGTATACAAAGAGAAAGTATTGTAATTTTTCCTCAAATGGAGACAAAGCGGCTTTGAGCCAACTTGAACATGGAATGCACACGCTGTTTTCGATCGTTTGAAAATAACATCGGTGGCGTAGAGTATCCAAATCGTCGGTGTTCCGAGATCCAAACATGGAAAGGAGAAAATGCTTTCCAGCATCAGCCACCGCATTTCGGTCTGCGTTTGGATAATTGAATCTAAGAGGCTTCCTATGTAGCGCCTTGTTGGCTTGGACTTTTTTGAAAGGCACTATTTTCCCTTTTCTGTAAATTGCTGAAACGGTGTCACATCCCGTAAAAGCGTCTGCAGCCAAGAGAATAATCTTTCATTTCCCCGATGCCTCGCTGAATGTCACGAATGGAGCACACTTTTTCTTGTTGATTACCTTTCTCCGGCATGCCCATTTTTAATTGGTTGTTAGCTGGCGTACGAATAATTAACAAGACTAATAAGCCCTCCCCTCTTTCCCGCCCCTTTACCCCATCCATATATTTCCGTAACCGTTCATTTTAGCATAATCATGTGTTTGACCATTTTTTGTTTAGAATTTAATCTAGATCATTTTCGTATAAGGTGACTTTTGCGCTGAACCACATATTCAGGAAAAACTAAACAAAGGGGGGATGAAATCCAAGATGGCGGCATCCCTAGGACCGGAGGCATAAGAACCAATCCCACTATAGACGCCTATGGGGAGTGTTTTCGATCTCAATATTTGGCGACATTTCGCTTTTTTGGCGAGAAATGCTTTGTAAAGTTTTTCTATTTCGACGACGACCGAGAGATGCAATCTGTTATAAGGATGTAAACAATTCTTTGTATTTTTTTGTGTGTATGTGTGTGACTTAAAGTAGAATGAATTCCTTCTTGAGTGTCTTAAAGTTGAAAATAATTAAGATTATTTTCAACTTTATAAATTGAACTTTAAAATATTTAAGGTTATTTATATATAAAACTTTAAAATATTTAAGGTTATTAATTGTTAATTGTAAATAAAGATGGAAGGTTTTCAAAACACGTAGAAGAAAAAACTCTGTTTCGCGCCAATCAAAATAAATACGGAAACCCTAGCGGGTACGATGACCAACTTGGCGTGGTAAAAAGACATTTCCATAGGCGCCTATAGTGGGATTGGATTTTATGCGGACCGGAAATTTTTGGTACGTTAATCACGCAGTTTGCAGATAGTATCCCAGCCTAATATTAGCATGTTAAAAACTGTCTAATTTTTTCAACCAAATTTGATTCTTTGATTGATTACTTAATCCTTGGAAGTCATTGCCAAGTTGTACATATAAATTTCCTCTTCTTCTTTACTGAGTAAGAAAATTATGTGAAGATCCTTTAATATCGGGAGAAATCTTTGGAGAAATGCTTAATAATTCCATTAAAAGTAAGCTTTCAGATTATGACTTTAAGGACAGGTTAGTTGAAGATTTCGGTAATCAGAGGCAAATTTTCAGTAGCAGAAGATTAATCAAAAGATAATTTTGATACAAATGTTATTTATTTCATGTTATGTAAAGAACATACGAGATAAATAAAAAAAAAAGCCAGTTTGCCTGAAACCTTGTTATTAAACTGATAGAAAACAATATATCTGGAGTTTTATTTGTCCTGCTTTTATAACCTTCATAATAATCTTAATGCTTTTATTAACCGAGAAAAAATTTTTAAAAAAAAATTACTTATTATTCTGCAAACGCAAATTCGTATTCTTTCAAATCACAAATCAGTGGTCTATAAATAATATTTGCATCGTAGTTTTCAGAAATATCATATATAAAAAAAATGAAAGATTTAATTTAATTTCACGTATAGTGGATACTTTAAGATACAATTATATGTTAGTGATTTTCTCGTGCAAATTTTGAATTAATATTTTGGACTGATAGCTGCTTCAAGCGATGCTTCAAAAGCAAAAGCTAAAGAAGATATAAAAATTTATTTAATTTAGAAATCAGGTGAGTAATTTATGAATTTTCTCTTTGTGATTAGTTATAGTTGAATATAAAATAGTTTAATAATTAAATTTATATATTAAAAAGGGTGATGAAATGCTATGTTTAGTTCGTTTCCTTTCAATTCATTGAAAGCCGGTAGTGTTTATCTATGGAACAAATAAGCATTTGTCGGAGATCCTACCATGAAAAGAGTTCAGCACTAATCTTCCACAATCAGTAGAAATTTGGAGTAAAGAAAATAATATTTATGTATAGAATTCAAACGTTTGGAATTTAGGCAAAATTATGTCTTAAAAGATCTGTATGGTTCTGATATTTTAAGCACTGAATGAAATGTGTTCTATATTTTCTTCGTTCTGTCACGTTCTACCGAGGGGACACGAAGTTAGGTGAAACTTGAAAAGTTTAGCTTTTGTAGGATATGTTTTTATTCTGAAACGAGACATAAGAACATCCATATTTCTATTGTAAGGGAAGGAGACGATGTTGAGGTTTGATACTATTGAGATGCCTGAAACCCTCAAAAAATTTGGAATTTCCACAATAAGTAGAAATTTGGAGTCAGGAAAATAATATTTATGAATAGAATTCAAACGTTTGAAATTTAGGCAAAATTAAGTCCAGAACATGTCAGATCCAATCTTTATATCGGTATATTTTATTCAATTATTCAGATAATGAATTCCATTTTTTCTGTGGCGTCCATAATTCGCATTCGTCTATGACATCATAAAGCTTCAATGCGCAACTTTAAAGTGTGTATATGTCATTTTTTTTATTTTTTTCGTTGCTGGAAAGTAGATTTTGAATATTCGTCATCTACATAAATTTTAAGTGTCGCATGCATGACCAAATCTTCATTATCATCGATTTTACGGAACAGCTTTGATATACGTCATCATTGGCGATAATCTTGTATTTGCGACCTTTTGTCGCCTAACCGAACATCGCATCGTTAAGTTGTCAAAACAAAATATCGCCAATGGAGTCCTATATTGAAGCTGTTGAAAAAAAGTCGCCAAAATAAAATTATCGCCAGTGATGCCGTATAGTGAGCTGTACCGATGTTACTAGGATTTACTTGGTACAAATGAAGGCAGTTTTTGGCGTGTTTCTTACCTTACCTTCCTTCGCCTTTTGTACTTTCGGTTTCTCTGCGGTCTTTGTACTTTTTGTCGCCAGTCATGTTTGATGATGTTTCATTCAAAGTAATAAACGACCCTATGTAACTGTATCTTTTGCGTTAAAACTGTAAATAGTTGAAGAAATAGAAAGCCATATCAGTTAATCATCAAAGGTTAAGTTTAGGGTACGGAGCACTTCCTCCTTGCTTTGCATCGCCAACTCTTTGTCGCCAAGGTCAAGATGGTTTCGCGATGTGAGGACGTTTGTTTTGGGTGACCAGAGAACATTTTATTATTGTCATGCGTACGCGAACAGGGCAATTTTTTTAACTTAAAAAAACATCAGCGGTTGAAATCTAGAAGTTGGTACACACTCTTAAAATGGCGCCAAGTCTCCAAAGCCAATACAGGTAATACTTGCATATAGCTTTGGCGACTTGACTTCAATGATATGCAGCGGTCAACGTTTTACTTTGGCGATTTGGCAGCGTTTTAAGAGTGTGTACCAACTTCTAGATTTCAACCACATCAGCTGCTTCGCTTTCTGCGAAGAATGTTATTGAATTGAAATTTCGATGATTCAAAAAAATTGAAATATTATTGAAACTTCCTCATTGAATGTTACGAATCTAGCTTTTTTTTTTTTAATTCCAAAAACGAGAATTCCGGCATGCGATGCCGCAGACATCGCAAGTGTGTTCCGGGCAAATTTTTTTAACTTAAACAAGCATCAGCGGCTTCGCCTTCTGCAAAGCCAGAAACTAGTAGCTTCGCTTCCTCATAACACCGCAGTTGTTAAAAATACATGAACTGAACTCTCAAAATTAAAACCGTTAAATTCCAAACGAAATATTATGGAAATTCTGTTAAATAGTCCAATAAAATTTAAATTAGCGCATAGCTGACCAATTAAGACAAAGCTTCGAAGAGCAGAAATCCAATTTAATGATGCTGGCGCCAAACACTAATTTGAATGTCATTGCGCATCCAAAACAAATGTAAACACATCACTAAACCGTCTTCCTCCTGGCGTCAAAAAGTTGGCGATGCAAAGTAAGGAGAAACGGCTCTGCTCCCTAAACTTAACTTGAACCATCACCAATTCCAATTGTAAAACAATTATACTCGACATACAGGTCGCCTTAACAAATTTGGACGTTCTGGGCAAGAGTAATTTGGCGCCCAATCAGAATCGTAAAAAGGAATTTTAGCGCGAAGGGCCTTGACCCACGGGATGCTAGGGCCCAGCGAAAATAACTACCAAATAAAGAGATCGAGAAATATACAATGATATGTATCGTCGTGAAGCTACCTACTTTATCACCGATAATGTAGATAACTTCTATTTCAATCACAGTTTAGGATTTTCTCACTTATTGTTTCTGTATGAATATTTTTTGAACTGATATATATGTTTAAGTAGCATCACGAGTCTAGTTGAAATCTAGAAGTTGGCACACACTCTTAAAATGGGACCAAATCGCCAAAGCTAATGCAAGTATTACCTGCATTTAACTTTGGCAACTTGGCGCCAATGAAGTGCGGCGGTCAACGTCTTGCTTTGGCGATTTCGCTGTGTTTTAAGAGTGTGTACCAACTTCTAGATTTCAACCACGAGTCTGTCTAGTTACAAGAACTAATCATGTTATTACTTTTAACGTAATTAAAATCAAAGTTTTAATATTTTTGGGTACAAAATTACGTTGAAATCTAGAAGTTGGCACACACTTTTAAAATGCCGCCAAGTCGCCAAAGCTAATAATGCAAATATTACATGCATTAGCTTTACGACTTGGCGCCAGTTAAGTGCGGCAGTCAAGCTTTTGCATTCTCGATCTGGCGGTATTTTAAGAGTGTGTACCAACTTCTAGATTTCAATCCAAAATTAAAATAAAATCAGCAAAGTAAATTTTGCGGCGCCCTTGGTTCAGTGGCGCTTCTGAGCTACAGCCCAATTAATCCATTTGATAAGACAGCTTTGTGGCGAAGCGCCACCGATGATTTTAGCTGATAAACTGGATATGCTCCAATTATCATTTAGCTACAGCTTTGATAAACGGCATCATTGGCGATTTTTTTTGTTTTGGCGACTTAACGATACGATGTTCGGTTAGGCGATAAAAAGTCGCCGATATAAGATAATCTGTGTGTGCTGGGGCGTAGCAAGGCAAGTGTCACCCGGGGCACAATAACATTTTTTCCCCTCTAGTCGTCGTCAGTGGCTTATTAATAATAATTAATAGTAAATGGCCCTAGCCCCGTAGGATGGTCTTTTTCGCCCCCTCATTCTATTTGACTTTAAAAAGGGGCACAAACGAACTATGGTTTACTATACGTGCTATAAACTATGGAACTATACGTGCATGAATATCTAAAATGTTCAGTTTTCGACCGCGAAGTTGTATTTAACGCACAAATTGTGATGCGAATGTTATAAAAAGGGTACAGCTTTGATATACGCCATCACTGGCGATAATTTTGTTTTGGCGACTTTTTTCAACAGCTTCAATACAGGACCCCATTGGCGATATTTTGTCTTGGCGACTTAACGATACGGTGTTCGGTTAGGCGACAAAAAGTCGCCATTACAAGATTATCGCCAGTGATGACGTACATCAAAGCTGTTCCATAAAAGTCATTGTAAATGTAAATGGTAATTGATAATTAGAAAATTGAAACGTAAACTGAATTTCTTTATGTTTTATATTCTGCTTGTTATATTATAATTGCGATATGATGAAATTTTAATGTGTATTCTATGTTGTATGCTATGAATAAATAAAATAACAACAACAATAAATAAATAAACAAATGGTTAGAAATGTGCAGGGTTAATATTTGTGAAAATTATCTCTTTAATGGAATTAACTACTTTAAGCAGGTTCTTGGTATTCCTATGGGTTGTTGTTTTTCAAGTGCACTAGCCGATTTATTTCTCCACTCATTTGAGAGGGATTTAATTAAAAATGAAATTGTTTATGGTTTTCGTTTCATTGATGACCTTTTAGTCTTTAATCATAATAATGCTTTTTTTTTAGTTGCTATCCAAAAGAACTCAAATTAAATAAAACTAATAATGAATTAAACAAATGTAATTTTTTGGATCTAGAAATTGAAATCGGGAATTCAGATATTTTGGTTGGAATATATGACAAAAGAAAGGAATTTAATTTTAAGGCTATTTCACTTTGCAACTTTCAGACAAATCTTGATTTTAAAATTATTAAGAACTCTATTTATTCTCAAATTAATAGGATTAAACACATCTGTAATAACCACTCTTCTTTAGTCAAAGCCCTAGGTAATTTAAATAATAACTTAAAGGATAACGGATTCCCTTTTTGCTTCCTTAAAACTTGATTTTTTAAAATTAGTTTTTGTTCTCCTGAGAAATAGTTCAAATTTTTATTCATAGATGGAGCTACTGGATAGCTTCTAGATCGTTGATTGTTTTGTATCTATTGCGTCACTTTTCTGCTTGGCTAGCTTCTGAAAGAAGGTAAATTTTTATCTCTTTCTTTTGATTATGGATTTAAAAAATTTTGGATTTATGTTCTTTATTTGGTGGCCGGACAAGATTCAGACCACAGGAAGGAATAAATTTTGACTTTTTGTCGTTCCTTTCCACAGAAAATCTTGTTCCTTTTTGAACTAAAAATGGCGTGTGGTTTCTGATGAGTGAGCCATTTTAGTTCCTTTTCATTTTGAATAATTTCTTAACAAATTGTTCTAAGTATTGGTAAATTTTGGTTTCTCTATTGTTCTGGTTGTATTTTTTTAAAAATTTCTGTTGAAGCAATTACTTTTTGCTGCTGCGTTTGCACGCAAAACCGTCTATTGTTTTCATTATTTTTCATTTTATCATTGTTTTCTTTTAATTTGTTTTCTTTTAATTTAAATTTCTTTTATTTGTTTTTGTATTTCGTTAGATTTGGCTGCATATGCGCCTTTCTATTTAATGCAAAATATGTTATTGTTTTTTATTTTAATCAAAATTTAATTAATTAATTTTGCTAAATTTTAAGAATTATAACTATTGTATGCTATGAAGTACTTTGATATATTTTGGATTTTTCAAAATTATGAATGTAATTGTATGTAACACACAAACGTGTTTAAATGAAGAAACGTGCTCTTGGTAACTGTCATCAACTTTCAACCGTGTGCTTTTTGCAGGACGGTGATATCTTTACGTATACTATCTCTGCACTTAGAGCGTGATGAAAATTAGGGAGCAGTTCCCCTGCATTAAATTCGGAAAAGAACGATTTTCGGTTGAAATCTAGAATTTGGTACACACTCTTAGAATGGCACCAAGTCGCCAAAGTAAATGCAAGCATTACTATCATTGGTTTTGGCGACTTAGCCCCAATGAAGTGCAACGTCGTGCTTTGGCGATTTGGCGGCGTTTTAAGGGTGTATTCCAACTTCTAGATTTCAACCGGGTTTTCTTACTGCTAAAAGACTTTCTCTCAATACAAATTTATATATGTTTTGTTAAATTCCATTTGAACTATCAAAAATAAAGAACTAAATGTTAAATCTTACCTTCTGAACATCATCATTTTTATGCAAGAGCCTCCTTAGTTTTAACCATGCTCACGCTTTTTAACAACTACTTACATCGTCAATGACCACATTTATTCATCTATATAGTCAAAATAATTGCCAAGATCGGAGGAACAGTCACCCAGCCCCAACCACTGGACCGATTTCGACAATTTTGATTTCATAAAGAAGCTTATGACGTCTAGATATGTCATCAATGTTCGCCTACCCCTACCCCTCTCCATTTTCGAGATAAATAATCGAAGAAACATTCCGTCACTGTGTACATTCTCTATTGGGGAAAAAACCAAGAGGCAATCCCCCAGCTCCAACCATTGGACCGATTTCGATAATTTTTATTTCATATAAAAGCTTGTGACGTCTAGATATGTCATCAATGGTCGCCTGCCACCTACCACCTCCATTTTTCGAGGTATATGGCAAAATAAAACTTTAGCAGAGTCCCAAACCTTTAAAACCGCCAGTTCGCCAATCTATTTCGCCAAGTTGCAAGTTTAGCCCCAGGCTATCAATATTACAGGCTAACAGCTGGTCGCCAAAGGCGGCTAGTTCTTTGTAAATAGGTCTAAGGTAACTACTAGGTATAGGTCTAACTTAACTATTTGGTCAAGATATTCTACTACAATAATTATTTTCTTATAATGACCTTACTCTTCATTTATTTTCATTTCAGATTGAAAAAAGAATACCAAACTCTCCTAATTCTTTCATTAAATGAAACTTACCATATCTAATATGGTATGAAAGAGTTAGCGACATAACGGAACTTTTCCGTCAGCACGGAACCAGCGTTAACGCTCCAACGAATTACAAATAATCGCCAACGATAGTACCGATGTCAACGTAGTTGCTTGGTGACAACTGTACCAATATTTTAGATTGGAGATGACTGGTTCCGTGCTAGCGAAAAAGTACCGATATAACTTCACATTTGAAAATTTGCACATTCATTTCTTCAATATTTAGCAAGATTTGCCTCGAAATAAGCAGTAGTATGATCAGTTAAAACTCGCCATCTAAATCATACAGATACAAGGAGATCAACAAAGCTTACAACAAAATAAATCAATTTTGCGAATTCAATTTGTTGATTAAAGATCACGTGTTTTTCTCTCCGCAAAACAATTTTTTAGCATCAAAAAGGGTACTTTTCCGTTAGCCGGGCGCAAATGTCGCCAATTGTGAAACAAACGCGAGCCAAGTCACCAAGAGCGAAGCGATTTTCCATTAGCCGGGCGCAAATGTCGCCAATTGTGAACCAAACGCGAACCAAGTCGCCAAGCGAAGCGATTTTCCGTTAACCGGGCGCAAATGTCGCCAATTGTGAACCAAACGCGAGCCAAGTCGCCAAGAGAATGGTTGTAAGGAATTTGGCGAAATTCTACATTATTTGGCGATTTTTCGCTTGCGCCCGGCTAACGGAAAAGTACCTCAAAAAGGTACAAATCTTAATTAAATTTTGTTTTCTCAAATTCTAACTCAATGATATTTAAGAGTAAAAAAGTAATTTCAATTAATTCTGGTTGTCCCAGAGGCAGTGGCGGCTCGTCCATTAGGGCAGCAGAGCTTTATCTCTATCACCACAGTATACCCCCGAACTCGGAGCCAGAACGGCTCCCTGTCGGTTGGGTGGGTATATGTGAAACTTTATTAAGAAAACAAGTAATATAAAAAAAAATTTTTTTGAGTCAATTCCTACTTAGGTCAACAAAGAAAAATTTTATTTTAGTTACTTTTTATTAAATAATTACAATTAATATAAATATGTGTATACATATGACAGAATCACATTATTAAGTGGCAAAACAGAAAGCGAATTTCCTTGCAATTTTCCATTTTCCTTTCTGTATATGGTCTTTGAGTATTATTTTTGTTTGTTGCTATTTATTCGCTTTCTATTTTTTTTTCCGTTTCTAATTTATGAAGCTGATGGTGGTCTATAATTTCTCATTCTATCCATTTCTTGTTTTATATTACTTGTTAATTACTAAATTGATATTCACTAAACAATAAGTACGCATCATATATTATTGTTACAAAGCTATAAAGTTACTTCGCTGAGATGGTAATCTTGGCGACAAACTTTACGAGTTGGCGATAAATTTGGCGATCTTGGCGACAGATTTGGCGACCATTTTGGCAACTTGGCGATTTTGGCAATTTTTTTTCTCCCATATGAAACTAAAATTAATTAATTAAATTTAATTAATGAATTAATATTTGAAAAAACTGCATTAACATCAAGTGTCATCCACTACAACTTTAAAAACATGTATTTGAACTTGAGTGGATGAATAAAAAGTATTTTATCAACGATTGAAAATTTGAACAAGATATATAAATATATATATATAGGGAGAGTGTGAACTAATAGTAGGAATTGAAAAACTTTAAAATCTCAGATTTTTTTTAACAATTTGAATTCAGAAAATAAAATGAACAAGAATTTAAACAGTTGTAAACGTAATAAAGAACAAATGAACACATAAGAAACAACAATAAAACATAAAAACATATTAGAAATATTTAACATATCATAATGATTCGAATAGAAGTTCCTCATTCTTGTAAAGGAAATCCTTAAGATTTTGAAACCTAGTCCGGGAAAGAGGATTCAACAGGGCTGCGGAGCAGCAGTGCCCCCCCCCCGAAAATATTGTATTTTCGTTTTAATTCATATTCGGCGATTCGATCACTGAAAATGGCAAAAAGGGAATAAAAAACATAAAAGGAAAATGGAAAATCAATCAACAATCAGAAGAGACACGGGCTAGAGCTGCAAAGAGATTTGCCCCTGGAAGGATCAAAATTCGCGCAATGAGCAACGCTGAGAGATGAATCGGGAGAAAAGAGCAACCCTTTTTCACTTTGAATTTAGAGGCGCCTGAGCCGCGGTCATTATAGTTCTTGACGCGGGCTTTCGCCTTCGCTTCCTCATTTGGCTTGCTTTCGCTTTCTCTAGTGGGCTGTTTGATAGGTTTCTGTTTCTCTTCATGTTGCCCGACAGAAACGTGCCTGGCTTATTGAATATTCGTTTTTTATTGTCAGAAATCACCCTTCGAAAACAAGTTTGAAGGTGATTTTTTAAAGTATTATTCAGTCAAAAATTTTTATAAGGAGGGGTTGATCATTTTTATTAGACACATGCAAGAAAAGCTAAACGTTTCAGACCTTTAAAAAATCGTATTTTCACAGCTTTCGCCAAGTGAAAAATTGAATATCAAAGAATGCAGGTTGCATTATGCCGGATTTGAACATTGTTCAATAGCCCGGTACCAGGGAAAACTTTGGCAGAACTGTGTTTCTGAGCTGACGGGCCGCCACCGGTCACAGGAGAATCAGAGTCACATCAAAGTTCCTCAAACTTGCCTGAGAACTTTTGCAAAATCTATCCTTATTATTGCACATAAATTTAGAATGCACATCAACCTAATAATTATCATATTCGTTTTTAGGGATATTGTGAGATTCCCTCGACAAAGGAAATCAGTTCGGAAAAACATGAAACCTCTTACTTTCTTCATATTTTTCTGCGGTACGATTGGAACAATTTCAATGTTGCCACAGGGAGGTAAATGAATCTTTTGTGTTTCAAATATAAAATTTATCTGTTCCTTTGAATAGCTAATAATGAAACTTGAGTTTAAAACGTCGTTTGAGCAATATCCAAACAACCGTCTACTCTCAATAATTTATTACTTCTCTATAACAAACGCGTAGAATATTTGCAAATCGCTATTAGTCCGACCTGTAATTTACATTTTATACATTTCACACCACTATATTAATGCATAAACGGTTCGTGAACCGTTCGCGAGCTGTTAGATGAATTTATTTTTACAACAAATCAACCGCGAACCACGGGAGAGGATTGAACCCATCTCGAACCATCAGTTAGTATTAATCACCAAAGGAGGGGATTTGCAGATTTGACCTTGTGGGGAATGGCAAACTACACTCGAACACTTCTCAATGTGAAGTGCGAATCCCTTTGTGTTCACCGAAGAACCGACAGGATTTGGTACGCCGCGAACGGTTCGAGAACCAAAACCGGACAGTTCGTGGCGGCCCGTCCCAACTAGGGATGGCGGTTATTGCGCAAATAACCGGTTTTCGGTTATTCAAGTTTTTTCACCTCCGGTTTAATCTGGTGGTTATAACCGCTCAAAATAACCGGTTTTCGGCTTTTCAGGATTTTTCACCTCCGGTTTAACCTGGCGGTTATAACCGCTAAAAATAACCTTTTTTCGGTTGTTGTTTTATTTATAAAAAACAAACGCCGTTTGTAGACATTTTTTTTATTAATATTGTTTCTATAGGAATTAAATCCATTGGCCAATATTTATCGGCTCATAAAGACTCTTTCAGTAATCTGCCAAACAACAGACGCTTCGAGGAAGCGGTTGTCTTTAATTGGCATAAGATGATGAAATTCAAAGCTTCATAACTTGGTAAATTTTAGTCTAATCGAACTTAAAATCGAGCCTGTCTTCCGATCCGGTTTTTTGAGCCGGTTATTGGATTTAACAAATTAACCGGTCAGCAATGGAACAACTAGCCAAAAAATGATTTAGACAGCATCAACGCTACAAGTGCGACAAATACGAGTGGAATGATTACAAAATTGGGAAAAATTTCGAGCCTGTCAAGCCAGGAAGAAATGTTGTCACGTGTTTTTTAAGGGTGGGAGGATTAAGAATAAACAGCTGTAATGATTTTAAATAAAATCAAGAATTCTAGATTAGCTCTAGGGGGACTGCAGCCACACAGCACCCCCCCCGGGCCACTGAGATAAAGTAACTTAACCCATTCGAGACGGCGCACTGTTTTGGAGACCATCCCCAGAAGCCGAAATGTGTGTTTGCTTTATATTGCAATTTTTAATAAAAAAACATGTTTGCATTAGAAATCAGCCACTTCGTAACTCACTTCGAACAAATAAGATGATAGAACACCATATATGCAGGTCGCTTCTCAGAATAGTTTGACGTGAAAACGTCTTTCCGCTCGTCGGTCGAACTTTCTTGTGTGACAAAATACCCTCAGATTTGAATCGCTAATAACTGCGAGACTAATAATGCGAAAAGAATGGTTGACCCTACAACGGATAGATCATATCTGTAAGAGTTTGTCGCATAGTATTTGTTTGCCCTTGGGTCACTCATTTTATTAAGGTGACCAACTTTAGCTCGAACATCCTTGGCAACAAAAGGAGAACATAAATAAATTGAAGCTAAAAAATATCATAAATAAAAAGAAACATTTAATTCATTGTAACAAATAATACAGACTACACTATGATATCATAAATGCATAAAAAAACACATTTGTAGCATAATTTGCCGTGCACTTTTTGAGGAAGGACAGAACTTAGAAAAGGAAGACTGTCCTTCCAAAAGGAGGATGGTTGGTCGCCTAAATTTTAGGGACTAAATTGAAACCAATACCAATTTTATGTTTACACACTTCTAAGATTATTTTTATTTTAAACCAGTCTTATCCCGACGGCTGCTTTTCCCATGCTGACTGATAATTGCAATTCAATATCATTGCACACACGGTGTGCCACCCGTCTTTTGGGCTCGGCAATGCATTGCACACACGGTGTGCCACCCGTCTTCTGGATTCGGCAATGCATTACACA
>BGPR01002288.1:0-13305 GCA_013235015.1 Araneus ventricosus
AGAGATAATTTTCACAAATATTAACCCTGCACATTTCTAACCATTTGTTTTTATCAATTAAATCAGTATTAAGGTATATATCAAATAAATTAGAGCACACTTCAATTAATTTATTATGTGGGAGGCTAGTAAAAAGATTTTCAAAATCAAATGTATGAATGCTACAAATTTTTTTATTTTCTTTGATAAATTTCAAAATTTTAGTGTTATTGTCAATAATGAAGCTCTCTTCCTCTTTAATTTTGTTAAGAATAATTTTTAGAAATTTAAAGAAGACTTTACCAAAATAATAATTATAACTACCAGTGCTACAAGTAACAAATCTAAATTTTAAGGGATTTTTATGAAATTTTATAGTGGGAAAAAGGTAAGGATCATTTAAATTACTGGTTTTAATTTTAGTTTTTTTAGCAAGTGCTAACATTCTTTTGTCAAGTTCTTTTTTGCCAAATTTTATTAATTGATACGTATTATTTGAATTATATTCATTAAGCATTATTTCCTTGAAGTGAAGTTTACACATAATGCAAAAATTATTTCCTGCCTTATCAACTGTTGTAATAATAAATTTCCCT
This sequence comes from Araneus ventricosus, assembly GCA_013235015.1. Taxonomy (NCBI): domain Eukaryota; kingdom Metazoa; phylum Arthropoda; class Arachnida; order Araneae; family Araneidae; genus Araneus; species Araneus ventricosus. The sequence continues at coordinate 576 of BGPR01002288.1, forward strand.
TTTAAAATTTCAATTTCTTTTTTAAGATGCTCGTTGAAGAAAATGCCTCTATTAGAAATTTTGCTTTTATTATTATTAATTCTATTTTTTGCTTCCATTAGGATTCTCTGCTTCCATTCACCAAATCCTTCAATGGGCCAATGATATTTCCTGGCAATATTTGCAATAAAAACATCTAAGTCTCGATTAATGGAATTCACCTTTCTAATTTGACTAACTCTATTCCTTAACCTAAATTTAGTTCCCTTTAACATAATATCTCTAAGAGAATTTGATTTAATAATATTCAAGTTACCAGTGGTAATGTGCCCCCTATCCTTATCAATAAAGTCCTTATATTCTTCTTCAAAACAAAAACAGTGTGTATTGTTGATCTCATTTAAATTTTTACAAAAGAAATTATAGTTGCAAATTTGCTTTTTAAGAGTCCTTGAGAATTTGAATGCAGTAGAAATGACCGAAACATCCTTAACAGGAAAGTATTTTTTGTTATCATGTAAAATTTCAGGTAACTTTATAGCTTCAAATGAGATATCAAGAAAATTAATAACACAAAATTCCTCTTTCTCAATTTTATTAATTTTGAAAAGAAGTTTATTATTAGAAATTCCTAGTTTAAATTTTACCAAATCAAAGAAGACAAATTTGACAAAACCGTTATTAAATTTTAAATCCTCAATTTTATTATTAAAAAACCATTTAAGCCTGTTATTTTTAATTTTAAAAATATAATGCTTAATTTTATCTATATTATCCAAGTTATGGTCAAGATTACATAAAACCTGAAGTTCTTTCATACATATAACTAAATTTCCTCCCTTACCTTTACCTCTTTTAAATATGAATTTTTTATTATTCGTGTTTAAGAAATTTTTGAAGATGTTGAATTTTTTATAAATACAAATTTCACCCTCACCATTTAGTTTGCTGTTAAGTCCATATGGGAAGAGAGTTTTAAGGCTGCAAATATACAAATTTTCTAGATCAAGTCTTTTATGAAGATCCATAATGTTATTTTCAAGGATAAAAAGAGCAGTGTTCTCAAAATTGTGTTCTTGAAAATGAACAAGCTCGTAATCATGAGAATTGTATTTTTTGAAATTTTTTATTTTTGATCTATGTCCATTAATTCTAATGTTTAATTCCGTGCAGGTTTGACCAATATAGTTGAGGTTACATTCTTTACATTGAATTAAATAAATAACATTTTTAATTTTACAAAAAACTTCCAGACCCTCGCTATCCTTTCCCAATTGCATTTCGCTTGCTGAAGGACATGTTTTACATCTAATATTGCCACATTTCCTAAATTTTTTTAATTGATCCGAGTTCAATATGTGTGCAAGTAACTTTTTATCCATGGACACCCCTTGCTCAAAGTACTCCATAGTGCCCCTTGGTAAAGCGCGCGACGGGCAATGCGCTATACAATCCTTATTAAATGAATCTATCATAGTAAAAAGTCTTCTTATTCAAAATCATTTATCTCAACAACCTGGACAGATCCCTAACATAGAAGAAAAATATGACCAAAGTACATTCCCAAAGAAAATTTATTAAGATATTTTAAATTTATAAAAAGCTTTGTATTAAATGTATAAAGAGTATAGATTATTCATTATAAAGAATGTGGTTTGGGACAGTTCATTCCTAGTAGATTGCTTCACTTCAATGTAGCTTTTGCTGACCTCAAGGAAGAAAAATATTTTTCTTTTTTTCTAATCTCTCGGCAGACAGATCTCGAGATTATTTGACAGTTATTGGTATTTTTACAATCTAATTGGACAATTAATTAATGTGAGTATTAAATCTTTTTTTAATTCTACGTGTTAAACTGTCAATTAAAATTGTAGATTTTAACTTATCACCGCATTCATTTTTAAATCGTTCTTTAACGTTTTAGTAAATTTTTAAGATCTTATTGTGATATTGTATAGGTAATTGCGGTATGGTGTTTGCAAAAAGCAAAGACGCATAATTATTGCACATTTAAACCATTTTATGCTTTTTTTCCATAAGTGGCTAATTGTACAGTTAATACTTATTTGTGTTTATATTCTAACTAAGCATGTCCATTGGAACAAATATAAACCAGTTTTAACACATTAGCAACCATATAAAATTTCTTAAATAATTTTAAAAATATGACATTTTAGAAGCTTTTTTTTGAAATTTCAGGGCTTCACAGGCAAACCCTACAGTTGATTTAGAGGGCTGAAACTTCATATACTTTCTATTAGGACCAAACGGAATGTGGAAAAACCCTGAGGAGCAAGGTTTTTTTTAGACAAGCGTCACACGATACAGATAAATATCTGAAGTGTTGCCACAAAGTTTCATCAAAATAGCCTTTCACCGAAAAGTTTTACGAAGGAGTGCAACTAACTTTTTGATTGACCTACGTAAGATAATCCATACACATTAACCCTCTGATTCCTAAGGCCATTGAAATAAAGTGACCTCAAAATGCGGGAACGTCCCAGATCCACTCTCAAAGATAAGGGAAATTCACTTTCCCCCTCAAAAACTACAATGACAGCTATCATTGTCCTAATTGTAAGAAAACTCCCCTCTTCCCCAAACACATCTGGGCGAGCCACTCTAAGGAAAAAAGAAAGCACCGCCAGTGTGAAATCAATCACACTTAACGAAAGGGGGTGGAAATTTCAGAGTGACATTCGGACGGTTGTCGTCTTTTGCTTGAAGGGACGTATCGGACGGTCCCGTATCGATAGAGTTAAATAAACTGGCGGCACATTTATGTTGCTTATCTCTATAGTTTTGGTGTGTACATAGAGAGAGAGGGCTCAGAATTAAGTGATCTGACCTAGGGTGTAGAAATGTATAAATCTGGCTCTACACAGAACAGTGCGTTTCCAATGACCAAAACACCAAACACACATATGTACAGAAATTCGCCTTCAAATATCGGCCACCTGCAATGCCGCTTCGAGCCAAAGTAAAATGGCGCAAGAAGTCCGAAGCAGGGCTCTCAAGCTTGGCCGATGCAAAGAAGCAAAGAAAACCCATGAAGGTGATTCTGGGTAACAGTTGTGCGTGTGAGGGAGTTCTTGCCACCACTGATATTAAATTACTCATTACTCATAAATCTTCATTTTGTAATAACTCACGGCCCATTTCCACCATATCCTTTTAGGTTTAAGATTTTAAATAGTCCAAATTGTCCTTATGGAGTATACGGCGATGCCGATCATTTTGTTTCTCGTTGAAATCACGAGAAAGATTTTCATTTGGCCATTCCCGCAGAAGAGCAGAATCCCATTTGGTTTAAAGCTTTGGCAAAAAATTCTTTACTTTTAGACCTGTCCTTTTAGGTTTAAGATTTTAAATAGTCCAAATTGTCCTTATGGAGTACGCGGCGATGCCGATCATTTCGTTTCTCGTTGTATTCACGCTAAAGATTTTCATTTGGCCATTCCCGCAGAAGAGCAGAATCCCATTTGGTTTAAAGCTTTGGCAAAAAATTCTTTACTTTAGACCTGTCCTTTTAGGTTTAAGATTTTAAATAGTCCAAATTGTCCTTATGGAGTACGCGGCGATGCCGATCATTTCGTTTCTCGTTGTATTCACGCTAAAGATTTTCATTTGGCCATTCCCGCAGAAGAGCATAACCCCATTTGGTTTAAATCTTTGACCAAAAATTCTCTACTTTTAGAAAGACTTTTTCATGTAATTGAAATTTCAAGGAAAATCTGCAATTATTTAACTGCAGATTTTTTTAAAAAAGGATTATTTTTACTATGGCGATTAAGACTTTTGTAGGGAGCACTTCCTGTCAGAAATGATATTGTTTTAAAATTTTTTGGCTCTTTTTTGAATTAATATTTGTACATTAATTTAATTACACTTTGAATTTTTTTTTATTGTGGTTCCCTCACGAAAAATTCGTATTTGATGCAACTGTATTTCGCATTGTGTGAATTTATGCCCATTTAATATTTTACATGTATTAATATTGGAGACTGCATTTTTATTATGAATTTGTTTTGAATTTTTTATGGTATATACAATGAATTTTTAATTATATACAATGAATATTTGATTTTTTGTTTAACACATTTTCTTTGTACTCTTTCTCGCCAACCGTTAGAAGGGACAACTATGGTCGGCGTGGGTGATGCATAAGGGAAATAATTAATAGCAGACAGACCTGATGCAGCTGGTAAAGGACATGACTTTAAGAATGACAGATTTACTGTAGATCTACACGCCATGATCTAAAGTATCCGGTAAGAATAGTAATCGTCAAACTGTAATTTAATTCAGGTATCTTATTTAGAGGAATGTCTGTTTGTTCAGCATATTCAATTTTTATTAAATTCTTTAAAATGATACGAAAATTCAAGTTTTTAAAATTGTTCATGGAAACAACATTATCATTTTCGTTTCTCTTAGAGAGCAACAAGAACTCTGATCGCTGCAATGCCGATAGTTTTCTAAATCTTAATGGTATTCAATTGGAATTTTTATATAAGTTGCCCTATATATCTGGATTTGAATTTTTGAAAGAAAATTTGCACTACGTCTCTCACATGCGCAGCAAAAAATTATTTACTATAAATACTCAGATTTTCTTTAATATTCAAAATGCATATTAAAGAAAATTATCCATTCTTTAACATTCAAAGTATTTAAAAGTCAAGTTTATTGTCAAGTATTTTGTAAGTTTCGTACAGTTTGGTTGAAAAGTCTGCATTTTGTAAGCAAAAACCAAGTGGGGAAATTTGGGCTATTTTTACGAATGCATCTAAGCAATGAGCATGTTAAGCATAACCATTAATGAAATTTGCAGATCATTATCACCTTCCTGTGGAACGGAGTGAGAAAAATATCCCTTTCCGTCTTCATCACCTTCTGTTCGGTCCCTTAAATGTCCTCGTGACCGAATCTTCAACTTAAAATGAGAGTTCAAGCTTATTCATTACATGGCCGAAGTCCAAGTCCAGGAATCAGGCCCCCCATCACCCAGTCCCCCCCAGCGTTAATGGAGACATTTGAAAAAAAATGGGTAAATCTGGAAGTGGCTTGAAACTTTTGATCATGTAGTGTAGGAGGCAAATCGTTTCAGTGTGTTTGGCAAGCTAAATGGGCACCTAACATGGCAACAGTTTGCCATGACAAGATGACCAGGTTAAGACAGGTGTCCTCTGTTGACGAGCGGATTTCTATCGTCAGATTATTGGTCAATTGGTGCAACGCTCCTAAATTTGTTTACAGTGATTTGGCAAATACTGTTACGAAAATCGTCCTATGGTTGTATGGTGGAGACAGTCCAACAAGCAGTATAATGACGGTTTATTCACAAATATGCAAAAAAATACGAATCACAGGTAACAGAAACAATAGCTCTGGTACAGATTAACAACGCAAACAGACAAAAAATCACTAAAAATAACAGTAGCAGCACTTTCAATAACGCTCAGCTCACCAGATTTCCAGCTCGCTCTGCAGACGAAACTCCAAGTGATTCCTCGAAGGTGTTCGCGCTCCAAAGACGTTCCCCGTCCATTCCTACCGCCGAGTATTTATGGTGTTCTTGAGAGGGAGTGACGTCACATGGAAATCTCTGGAGAAATCCGGATCTCAGCTCCTAAAAGAGATATAGAGAAAATTCTAGTATCTTTGAGTATTAGAATCAGGGTCTGAGGCCCTGTTGGCGGCTGCATTCCATACGTACCCTTGTAGAACTCTCTTCCCAACCATAAGACTGGCGAGGCAGGAAAGCGACATTATATTTTTGCAACAATATATAGAAAAATTTTGTAGCGTTTCTATGTTAAATTGTATTTTAGTGCTTGTCTCAATAAAATGTACTTGACCCAATTTGTTCGAGAGTAACTTATTTTTTGAATTCCTCTCGTATGATCATACTAATAAAAAAAGAGCTGCCTCAATATATGAAGGAGAACCGAAATGGTGTTCGTCTTAAGAAAAGAGCTCTTTTACGAATAAAACGAAATCGGTAAAGCTCACAAAGTGTTAAAGAAATAAAACAGAAGTGAGATATTTAAGAAAGAAATGAAAACGAGAACTCAGAAATTTTGTATTCTAAGGGAGTTCCGTGTTTATTTTCCTGGCTGTGGGAATGATCTCGAAACAGAAATGGGTGTTTCTTGTTACTTTTCAGTACATACAGCCAGGATTTTATGTGCAACTTTTATCTCCTTTGTTTTCTAGTATAAGTGCACTTTAAAGGATCAAAATTGTTATTCCATTCATATTTCCTACAGAAAGGAGAATTTCAGATAAAAAAGGAAATATGTCGGTTCTACAAATCATAAATTTTAAAAAACACTCCATTTCAATACTCTCGTATAAGAAGTATACAAAGAGAAAGCACGATAATCGTTAAAGCCTGGAGAAATCGTACTTCTGAAAGCGGTCGCGTTGTATCTGACACACGCCACCTTTTGCTCATTTATAAACATACATATTTTAATTTAATTTTAATAAAATCCTCCATGTTTTATTTTCATACGTTTATTTATGTTTCTACTACATCTTATATTATTTTTATTAAGGAGGAGATTTTTTTAACCTACGCGTAGTAACGATATTGTTACAAAGATATAAAGTCGCTTCCCTGAGATGCTAGCCTTGGCGACAAATTTGGCGACCATTTTCGCGACTTGGCGGCAAAGTTGGCGACTTTGCCGACAAAGGGAATTTTCTAGTAGGACCTCAAACTTTCCACCTATTTCTACTGGTTTCATGAACTTTCTGGAGATTACGTCACTTCCTACGTAATGAAGTCACTTCCTGTTGAAAAGTACAAAGGCAAGCTCTCAAGCCAAGAAGAGTCAGTTGGAATTTGATCAGCAAGCAAGCTGGTGAGTTAACAAGAAACCTTTGAGCGCTGTGTTGAGATTTATTGATAGTCTCTGTTGTGAATTTTTACTAGTGCTGTGTTTGTGCTGCGTTTCTTTGCTTAGTATATTTGTGAAATAAAGAGCTTTATTTTTTTAAATCCTGCTTATTGGACTGCTTTCACGTACACCCACATTACGATTTTGTCACAATAGAAAATTCTCGTGGCGTCTGTCAGACGTCTGCGACCATTCCAAGGTTTTAAAAATTTGCATTCGAGAATCCGTGGGAAATTATTTCTGGCATTACGTCTGTCTGTTTCTGATCATGATGACTCCAAATCCAACAAGCTAGAAGAATGAAATTTGGTATGTGGTTTCACATTAGTGATGAAGTTATCTACAAAGTTACGGACGAAACCTACGGTGAAAAGCGTGCCTCACTTGCAAACCTTAGAACGCCATTCTAGTTTATAATGGAGACTGGATATTCAAATTGCATCTCGGGAAGACGGTATTGCGATAAATGAAACTATTATTTAGTTATATGTACTTAATATTTAGTTTAAAATGGCATTTAATTCATCCAAATTAAACTTTTGTATTCAGATATTGACTTGTCGGGATTTTGGCCATGCAGGATTTTGGACAATAGGTATTTCGACGCTGTTGAGATCGCGACTGAACCCGACAGGTTGTCCCCTCTACAGCCGGGGCGGGCTTTTCTTGTTCTATCTCTGAATTAATCAACATAGGCTTCACGTACGAGTCATATAGCAGAACAGGGGTATAAACTGTCTACGAGACAATCAGACATCCCTGAGATTCGATACGCGAGGGGATTGAAAGGGTTTAGAGGTACGACAGTTGTAAGGATACACAGACTGCATATTGGTAAGAATGTATTGCGATAAATGAAACTATTAATTAGTAATGTGTACTTAATATTTAATTAAAAATGGCATTTAATTCATCACATTAAGTGCTTGTATTCAGATAATGATTTGTCGGGATTTTGGCCATGCAGGATTTTGTACAATTGGTATTTCGACCCTGTTGGGATCGCGACTGAACCCGACAGGTTGTCCCCTCTACAGCCGGGGCGGGCTTTTCTTGTTCTATCTCTGCATTAATCAACATAGGCTTCACGTACGAGTGATATAGCAGAACAGGGGTATAAACTGTCTGACAATCAGACATCCCTGACATTCGATACGCGAGGGGATTGAAAAGGTTTAGAGGTACGACAAGGATAGGACAACGCATGACATACATTGTAAGGACACAGTTGTGCGACAAGTTGTAGGGATACACAGATTGCATATTGGGAAGAAGGTATTTCGATAAAAAATGCTATTAATTAGTAATATATAATATTTAGTTGAAAATGGCATTTAATTCATCCAAATTAAACGTTTGTATTCGGATACTGATTTGTCGGGATTTCGGCCACCAAAGGATATTCAACATTTGGAATTTCAACCTTGTTGGGATAACGACTCAGTCCGACAGGTTGGCTCCTTCTACAACCATTTCTTGTTTTATCTCTGTATTACTTAACATTGGAATCACGCATTGCTTACATAGCAGAGCATGGGTACAAAATTATCTACGAGACAATCAGATATTGTAGAGATTCGGTACAAGAGGGGATTGAATTGCTTTAGAGGTACGACAATTGTAAATGCCTGTACACAGCTGAAAAATGTAATTGTGCCCCTCATAATTAATGTCGAGCGTCCCCTTTTAGGGACACTTCTAAAAATGCATGACAAACTAATAGGAAATATATTTTCAACATAATTTTTACATGAAATTATTTTTAAATATTCGTTCCTTATATATTTAATCTGTGGTGCCACATCTTAAGCGCGCGGTTGATAACGTAGCCTTTTTATTTCCAATCTGACTCGGAAAGGAGTTTTTTGCTATGTGAAGTCGAAAAGGGTAAATTTGTTCAATTATTAATAGCATATTTTACTTGCATTTAACAAATATATCTGTAAATACAATTATAAGAAAGTTTTGTTTTCGTAATTTCACATATTTTAAAATTTTGATAGGGTTTTTTCTTATTCGTAGCCTAAATAAGGACGTTAAGCTTCGGAGCGCAATAAAACAAATTATTCTGTCAGGATTTTTAAGTATTTTTCCAGCTGATTTCAAGACACGTAATATTACTATGCAAAATATAATTGCAAAAATGTAACTTGGGCATTAATGGGTTAATAGAACATTTTGATAAATCAATTATGCAAAAAAATCAATTGAAAATCATGTTTCTGACCCAGACACGACATTTTGTCGCTTTCCCAGCCGTGTATGTGGGGGGCTTTCCTTGTCTTCCCTTTAGTGTTAATCAAAATAGGGCATCGCATCCGGTTACAGGGGAATATAACTATCGACGAAGACACTCCAGTGGACTGAAATGGTTTAGGGATATGACGTCGTACAGAGCTGTACACAAGCGATAAAAGCATTGGTAACCCTCGGTCCGCTGGATTTCGTCAATAGATGGCATCACAGTGCATTCAATTGTAATTTGTATATATCGATTAACCCTTTGATTCCTAAGGCCATTGAAACAAAGTGACCTCAAGATGCGGGAACGTCCGAGATCCACTCTCAAAGATAAGGGAAATTCACTTTCCCCCTCAAAAACCACAATGACAGCTGGCATTGTCAGCATTGAAAGAAAACTCCCCTCTTCCCCAAACACATCTGGGCGAGCCACTGTAACGAAGAAAGCACGCGCCGCGGGTGTGAAATCAATCACACTTAACGAAAGGGGGTGGAAATTTCAGAGTGACATTCGGACGTTTCGGACGGTTGTCGTCTTTTGCTTGAAGGGACGTATCGGACAGTCCCGTATCGATAGAGTTAAACCATAATACTTGATTCTAATTTTGTGTAAATAATTAAGACAATTTATTATGTAATTCATTCGAAGCTTCTGTCAGCTTTAAAAATTCTAAATTTAACTCTTTTTTTCAATGTTTGTGAATTTTGAGATGTATTTTGTTTTTTGGATGTTTTGACCGTCACTTTTTTTTCCCCTGTTTGTCAAATCTCTTCTACCTGCTTTGTAAGTATAAAGTTTTTTTTCATTTTTTTGTAATTGTCAGTTTTCTTTTTGAAATTACATATAATCAGTCTAATTTCAATCACAAAATATCCTTTGAGAAATTAGGCATGCAAAGAAATTAAATAAAAGACTTGGAAAATACGAACATAGAAAAAAATTTATTTAAAAATATCGACAATTTTTAAGGTTTTATCTTTTTAACATTTTAGAATTTCGTAAAAGCAGAGAGAAATACTTTTCTTCATCCTTTTCCCCTATTTTTATCCCAAAATTATCTTTCATCCCGAATGTACGTGCAGAATAACAATTCAGTTTTTTGAGGTACACTTATCCTAGAAATCACAGCTGATACAAACCACACTGACATTCAAGCCTTTATACACACCGAAATAAGAAGCTTCTTCTATTTGTTTTGGAGACTGAAACGGCTTTCATCCCCACCCCCACCCCCTTCACAAGCCACACAACCCGAGTAGAATATAAAACGCACGATCTTTCACTTCTCACTTCCGTTTGTACCCTCAGCGTCTTGCATTTTTGTTTTGTCTTCAATTTCCTTTCTTTTTCCCAATTTTTAAGTTTTTGTATTCCGTTTCATCTGGAGAGGAGCACTTTACTTATTAACATCTCCATTTTAGTTCTCCTTTATTTGTGTGATGTTCCCAGTTTTAAAAACCTGACCTGTTTCATCTTTCGTGATGATGGAATTTTGGTATCGATTTTTAACTCACGTCCTCATGTGCTGGGGAACCACGGCGGCATAGTGGTAAGGTCTCCAATCCGTCCCAAAATAGGCTTCGTGTTGCTTAAGGGGACATACGAGTCTTAAACCTCGAAAAAATGGGGGAAACTGTCAAATTCGATACATTATATCTCTAAAACATTTACAATTCACAAACCCACTTTTTCTAGAAAAATATCTCTTCCTTCTCTCATAGCACACACATTTTAAAACCTTTATGTAGTATTATTTATGACAGAGAGTAATAAATATGGGTATAATTTTTGGAGAAAAAATGAGATAGCCGCCTTGTGCACATGGTTACGGATAAAAAAAATATTGGTCTAAACACAATAATTTAAATATCTAAGTAATCCAAACAGTCTGTTTAAGAAACTGAACCACAATTTATTAACATTTAAATTTAATTTCTATTTTATATACCAATTTAAAATAAAATGTAAAAAATAATAAAGTTTCCTACTTTTATAACCCGCCGCCCCAAAAAAAAACTTCTTTGGAGAAAATATGTACAAAAATTGTGATTCGATTTGTAGAATATAGCGCAATACTTATTCGGTAAAGATTTTATGTAAAAATATTCAATAGTTCTTGAGATATTGTGCGCGCAATATAAAAAACCCATTTTGAGATATAGCGCTTTAAAGATATGGCCATTTTCAGCGTTTACGTTCAACAGCTAATACATTTTCCTTCATAACTCTCATAATTAAGGGAAATTTTTTAACACTTATTGTTTTAAATTGTTCAGAAAGGAGTATATATATATAGTTATATATTTTTTATACCATTAAAACTCAAATAACATTTCCATCATATACACCTATTAAACTATAATTTAAAATTAAATATAAAAACATTATATAAATTAATATTATTCACACAATGAAATACAGAAAGATAATAAGATTAAAAAATACTACTATGAAAATGAACCAAAATATGGAATTAAAATAATCAAATGCCAATCGACATTAGGAAATATATATATATATCAAAACAAACTTAGAAACACAAGACAAAAACTCAAAAACAATCAATATATATATGTATATATATATGTTTTTCATAAAATCCAAAATTTGCGAGGTTTAACAGTGGTATGTCCCCTTAAAAACTGGACTTTATTATTAATTTAAATGAACTAAACCACATTCACTAGAGTTTTCAATATTCCTACACTCGTCTGCTGTCATTTAAAATATACTGTTTAATATCATTATAATTTAAATATCAGTTAATAATTAATTAATTAAATTTTATTTCAGTAAACCGTAAGTAAAATTAACAAGACAGAACACAGGAAACAGCCCCACTTGTGGGATGGTTACGACTGTAATTCTCAATGTAACTGGTGGCATTACATTATCTATTTTACTGTTAACGTCGTATCGAACAACACTGGCAGCCCCGAATCATGTGGGAAGGCTGAAACTGTATGCACCAATGTAACTAGAGGTAACACTCTACCTTTTCACTGCACTCATCTGATAACTCCTCGTATATAATTCATATTATATTCAGATTGTAACTATCTATGTATCATTATATCGTCCTCTGTTTATGTATAATGCTTTATGCATAATACATGAACTTTCCCTTTTATGTGTTTTTTATACCTCTTCATGTAATTTTTTTCTTTTGCTTTTCAATAAAGTTTCACACATACCCATCCAATCGACAATGAGCCATTTAGGCTCCGAGTTCGGAGGCATGCTGTGGTGTTAGTACCAGTGACACCATAGCTTCTCGGACTTTGGGGCAAATATCAAAGTTTTGTACCAGTGATACCATCGCTTCTCGGCCTTTGGGGCTAAGATCAAACTTTTGTACCAGTGACACCACTTGATGAACAATTTGAAAAAAATTGATCTCAAGATTAAAAAGTGGAAAACGATAATAAGATGAAAATTCTACTAAAAAATGTGTCTTTAAAAAACCTTTAATTAATTTATTCATTACACACTTTCTTCTTAATTCACTCGACTGTTTGTAGCGACGGAATATTTTACCAATTCTTAATTCGCTTCCTGATGCTCCAGAATGTTGAAATTTTCTACACTTGTGTGATCGCTA
>BGPR01002288.1:32438-59171 GCA_013235015.1 Araneus ventricosus
AGGGGTGTTCCAGAGATTAATATCGGGGTAATAAAATTTCTCTGGAGAACTGCGCTTATCTCGGCAGCGAACTCCCGGCAGAAGAAGAATCCTTCATCAAAGTGAAGAATTCTTCGTCCGATGCAACACTATCCCGGGGAGATTATTTACTGCTCACTGATTTCGATTTGAGACTGGCTTTTCCATTGACTTCCTATGGGGAGGTCTCGGAGCTGTGAATTCGTTTTTAAATACAGTTCAACCTACATTTTACGAGCTTAATTGCACCATAATGATCTCGAATAATCGAAAACTCGGTTAATTGTCACTAAATTTTAAATAGTAGCTTCTTTTCTTTCTCCATTCCCAAAGTAGCCATTCCCGTACAGAATTCTCGAATATTACAGATTTTTGCTTTTCCAAAATTGTTCACACCTTAACCTATATTATTCGTAATTAATTGGGCAGTAATGATCTCGGATCAACGGCAACTCGGTTACTAGAGACTAAATTTCAAATAATGCTTCTCTTCTTTCGCCGAGGTTTTACAGAATTGTTTACACCTTAACCTATATCATAATTAATTGGGCAGTAATGATCTCGGATCAACGGCAATTCGGTTACTTGAGACTAAATTTCAAATAATGCTCCTCTTCTTTCGACGAGGTTTTCCAAAATTGTTTACACCTTAACCTATATTACTCATAATTAATTGGGTGGTAATGATCTCGGATCAACGGCAATTCGGTTACTAGAGACTAAATTTCAAATAATGCTTCTTTTTTTCTACGAGGGTTTTCAAAATTGTTTACAGTTTAACCTATATTATCCGATCTTAATTAGACCCTAATAATTTCGGATAATCGCAGACTAACAATTTATTCATGTTTTTGTGAAAACAATGTTAATGACTGTATAAATCCATTAAGAAAAAAAGAATTGGTGCTGCCATCTATTTTCTTTATTAGGTACTAATAGCACCTTCCTTCTAATAAATCATCGAAAGACTACCGTCTAGATAAGAAAAAAGCTCGTTAAAAGGTGGTTTCGACGAGAAATCACCGTCCTCGAAAGGGTTAATAGAGACTAAATTTAAATGAAGGGTTTTTTTCTTATGACAATGTTTTCCAAAATTGTTTATTCGAAATCATAAATAAAAGTCTGCAAATACTATTATATGTTAGCATTTTAACAAACTCTTTTATTATTTATACTTCTTACGTGTATTTTGTAAATCATTAATTAGTTTTTTATGAGAGGATTCGCGAATGTCACAGATTATCGGTGTTCCCTTTGCATTTTCCCATTGATCCTTTAATGGTCTTCTCAAAAGTATATTTTTCTTCAGCTAAACAATGTGAAAAGTTCCCGACATTTCGAACCGAAAAGTTCATTTACAGTGCCATTTTTTCATGAAAATGCATCCAAATCCTCGTTCGAAATTTTTGACGATTCCAATCCTTTTTCTTTTGTATACTTCGAACACGAGAGAGAGTAAAGAAACAAACAAAATAATAAAGATAGGCGTTTCTGCTTATGCTCAAGAAAAAATAACTGTGAATCCCAGAGAAGGCCACAAAACTCGCGCTGAATACAAAAATCACGATTTTTCAGTTCCGCCTTCTTTTCTTTCTCTAAACTCTTATTTTTGCTTTATTTCTTTTTGGGGAGGGAGGAATTCAGTTTTATTCGGATAAGAGCTCTTTTCTTATTACTACTATCCTTTTCACTTCACCTCTATTTGTCTATCGCAGCATTTTTATATTTAGTTGTCCCCGGGTTACAGCAATAATGCAGACGTTTAAATGCGGGGGGATAAGAAGTTGAGGGGAGCGTTATGGGTTCCTGCATTTTTCGGCAGGAAGTAAAGAGTTCGTGAAAATCTTGGCAAAAGAAAGACTCTTTCTTATTACACCGCGAGTGGAGATTTGTCGTGCAGGCAAGTTTCGCCAATAAAACGAGAAGAAAATCGGGAAAATGTCGTATTTTTACTTTCTCGCATAAATATGCACAGTCCTGTAGCCAGAAAAAAAAATTGGACCTCGGGATTTAATTGAATCTCCGCGTTTTGGATCTCCCTGTGACGAAAACATTTTTGGAATTAGTTCTGTGAGCCTCAAAAAATAAATAAACAAGTAATATAAAAAAATTTAAAGTCAATTCCTACTTAGGTCAACAAAGAAAAATTTTATTTTAGAAATTTTTTTCTCCGATATAAAAATAAATAAATTAATTAAATTTAATTAATGAATTAATATTTGAAAAAACTGTATGAGCATCAAGTGTCATCCACTACAAGTTTTAAAAAGGTATTTTAACTTGAGTGGATGAATAAAAAGTATTTTATTAACGATTGAAAATTTGAACAAGATATATAAATAAATATATATAGGGAGAGTGTGAACTAATAGGAATTGAAGAAAAAAAATAGACCTAAGTTTATCCATTCAAACGGGGAACTAAACATTTTTGGATGCAATTGCCAACAAGAGATATTTTTCAGAATATAAATTAAGTGCAAAAATGATGTCTTGAATAAATCTCTTGACCCGGACGTGATTTGAACACGCAGTCTTCTGATCTGGAGTCAGACGCGCTACCGTTGCGCCACCGAGTCCCGTCCCGCATTTCTTATCCCTACACCATAATCGTAGCCTGTGCGAGGCTCTAATAAATAAAATTAATCAATTCAATTTAATTAATGATTTAATATTTGAAAAAACTGTATTAACATCAAGTGTCATCCACTACATGTTTAAAAAAATGTATTTTAACTTGAGTGGATGAATAAAAAGTATTTTATTAACGATTGAAAATTTGAGCAAGATATATAAATAAATATATATAGGGAGAGTGTGAACTAATAGTAGGAATTGAATAAAAGAAGTAGGCGGATGAAATTGGCATGCGGCCTTTACGCCAAATTCCCAGATGGATTTTGTTGGACAATGAACATCTGAGGGATATCTGGCTGTTTGCATATAAACACCAAAACTCAGAAACGAAACCAACTGGATGAATGAAACTTAGTGTCTGGTTTCATCATCATATCTGTAGATTAGTGTCAAACATTGGACTAAATCCGCCAAACAGTTGACTGTCTATCGATCTGTCTCTTCTTGCATATACCAATGCGGCAACTCGAAAACGAAACCAACAAGATGAATGAAACTTAGTGTCTGGTTTCATCATCCTATCTGTGGATTAGTGTCAAATATTGGACTAAATCCGCCCAAGAGTTGACTGTCTATCGATCAGTCTCTTCTTTCACATACCAATGCTGTAACTCGAAAACGCAACAAGATACCGAGATAAAATCCTGCAGTGGTCTCGATATCACAATTGTAGATGCATTAGCGACGAAAGAAAACGCTCTAGGGTAGACCGGGAATAGTTGGCCATGGGGGCACGTTGGGCCAGTCGCGATATTTTTAATACTTTTCGGTTTTTAACGTTGCCATTCTACACAGGTGTGTATTTTCCCGCCTTCCTTCTTCCACATCAGCGTCACTGAAGAAGTAGCGTTCATTGAAGAACCAGCCAGAATTTTCTAATTTTTGCTAACCTGGGTAAATTTCCTCACTTATGAATAATCGCTTGTTTCTTTGCTTATAAATTATAATTTACAGTTTTGTAAATAATATTCAGAAAGATAGTTTGTGGCGCAAGTGGGGGTAGTGTATGTCGCACACATCAGAAGGCGCTGCTGGATGAAATAAAACAATTTATTTAATACAAACAACAATATCAAAAACGGCATGTCATGACGCCTCAGGATGTCAGGGTAAGCCCATGGACTCCAAAACATGGGTGAAGAGAACATCAATCACCGAAGGAACCGGGTGACGGCAACCTGGAAATAAAAAGGCAAAAGAGAGAAAGAGTTCTCAGTTGAACTTCCTTTTATACTCCGCTGGCGGTCAAGTCTTTAAGTTGCCACAAGCTGGTTTACAATAATGCCGAGGTAGGCACGACGAACATCAGCAGCATAGTGGTTAGAGTCAAAGTCCGAATCCCTTGATTCGAATCCGCTACAAGTTCTCCATTATTATTTTAGGGCTTGTTTACTTATCGAAATGCTTTCAGAATAAATCCCTACAGTCATGACAATCAAAAATGGCGAAATTAGGTTAGTTGGGCCATTTCGCATGCAGCACGTTGGCCCTAGCTGCTACACAGGGCTTATCAGGATGTGCGTTATCGAAATATCTCTGAATATGTGGGATGGAATTGTACCAGATTTATTATGCAAGATACTTGTTATAAAAAAACCATGCGGACTCAATTTTGATTATAATTACACAATACTATTTGACGATGACCATAAAAGCTGTATCTCAGTTTCTATTGAATAGAAATGTACAAAAATCGTAGATAATACACATAATGCGGATAATAACACAACTACGTTTCTTAATTTAATAAAGTATAATAATATAGAAGAATGTTTTGTGACAGTCGCTTCATGTTAGTAGTGGTTCAACTTACGCCGCAGTCGGGCAGGTTAAGCAAAACGACTTGGTGTCAGTTTGAGGTTTTAAATTAATACTGTTAGTTAATTTATTCAAATTTTACTATGGTGAATTATTTCTGAAGGTTCATTAATATTGACAACTTAAAATATTTTTAAATTTTGAATTCCCTTATTTTTTAATTCTTAGAATTGAAAACGGTCCAACTAGCCCCGGTCTGCCCTACTCTAGATTTTATCATTTTTCATACACGAGGTTGACTCAATCACTTAATTCTTTGACTGCTTATCCCGCCACTTCCGCGCATAGGAAGCAAGTCTATTTTCTGTTGCATCCTCAAATTTTCGCAAGCTAATATGTTAATTTTGCTCCATTATAGCGTTGAATCATGCTGTACTAATAAAGTTTTGAATATACAGTAAAGCACCGTTTATACGTCTCTCATTTCTACGTCATTTCTCGAAGTCCTGCTTCATTCGTTTCCATTATAATGAAAAAGTGTTTTCTTTATACGTCGTTTTCCCCCAGTTCTAAAACGTGAAAAATTTCTTCTTTCTTAGTATGTGAACAGTGATAAAGATATCATGACCTCCCAATTATTCACAAGTGGAGACATTTTGTGTGGTACTAATTTAAGATATGATTAAAACGTTATTCCGCCTTTCTTTAAAGACGCAATGGACGTCATTGAAAAACTTATAACCTGTTTCTTTTGTCAAAAGAAACAAATTGACATATTGTCTAGTACTAATTTAAGATGTGATTAAAAAGTTATTCCGCCTTTCTTTAAAGACGCAATGGACGCCATTGAAAAAGTTATAACTTTTTTTTTGTCAAAAGAAACAAGTTGACATATTGTCTAGTACTAATTTAAAAGGTGATTAAAAGTTATTCAGCCTTTCTTTTAAGACGCAATGGACGCCATTGAAAAACGTCCAACTTGTTTCTTTTGTCAAAAGTATGGTAAAAAAACATTAATTTCATAATGATACACTCAATAGTCACAGATAGTCAGCATGTGAGATGACAGTTAAAGATTTTATTAATTAAATGCCTACTTGCACGCACTGCACATAAATCGTATAAGCTATGTATAATTAATATTCAAAATATGCAATAAAGGTATACTTTTTTCATCTTCATAATAATTTTTTAATTTTAAAATTTAATTATTTTTCATACTAAGTAGTATTATGCCAGTACTATCTTAGAAAAGTTTCGAATTATTACCTTTAACCCTCTCACACTGAGAGAGGCGGTCTGAAAAAAACGAAGGCCAGTCTGAGGCGGTTGGCTTCTTTTGAGAGGAGAGGAGGTTCTGATATCGCTTAGGAGCTAAGCGCGGTAGGGTGTGCAATTATCCTTGCCAACCACAGCCCATTTCCCTGCTCTTTAAGGGAAGGTTATAGCAAAGGGTGAGGTAGTGGGGCAAACGACCACCCAAGTTGGGAGAGTACAATTCATGTCGCTTCCTCCAAAAATGTCCCGGTCTTTAAGGGGCTAGAAGAAAAAAGTCGCCCCGGGATTAAAGAGAGAAAAATTTTGATACGTACCTACATTTCTGATAATGAACTATGTAGCAAATTTTAATTCATGTGCTCTTTGCGTTTTTGTGTCCAAATGTAAACACACGGATACATAGACAGTCCTCTCCTTGATACTAATAAAAGTGATTTTTAATAACTGTTTTCTTTAAATTTATTAATGTAGCTGAAAAACATCATATCTCTTTAAATCACATTTTATCTGGATGGTTGCCGGCAAAGCAATTTTTTAAATATTTCAAACAAATAAACAACGATGAGAACAATATTTCCAGGAACAGGACAGAAGAAAATTTATTTGCATTGTAACACAATTCCATTACTCCATTTCCTCCGGTAGGAAATTTTCAAAAAATGCTTAAAAATTTGGCTCTTACCATTAAACTTTGAAAGGTAATCCTGACTGTAATCTTCTTTAACCATTCAAGATTTTTTTTTTATTTTTAAACAATCCGACCACAAATTGGACAAAGGCGGGAGAGAGGAAAGAAGTTTAATCCATGTTTTACTAATTGCTCGAATCTCGATGGAATTCATTCGGTCTTTTTTCAGCAGCTGATGATAGCGTCAATTATGAGCTTTGGTTCTCCTCTGGGCCTTAGGGGATTTCGAATAATCATCGGTTTTCTTTCATTTCTGAAGTCGTCAGATTATTGAACATTCCCCTCACTGATAATCAAAATCCAATGGTTTCTTCAAATAAAATTGCTCAATGTCGAATGCTCCATATTTTAATTCCATTCTTAATATAAATTAATTTTTAATGAATGATTCGAAATTTTCTTTCTTCTGCTGATCATTGTGGTTTAGTTTCCTTATTATATTCTTTTCAGCAACTTATACTTTATGTTTTGTTTTTCCCCTAGAATTCTGATGAAAGAATAATGATAAAAGTATTTTTTTATTTTATATTCTCCTTTATCTGTTAGAATGTTAGAAAATTATAGAATCTCATTACGAATTTTTTTACAAATTCAACACCAAGGGGTGCCACAGGTAACAATCAAAATTCAATTATATTTATCGATTATCTGATAGCCTATCCCTGAAAATGATAAAATCGTGTATAGTCATGAAGAACATGGAAGTGCACAAAACTTGAAAACTCCAGCAGATCAGGAAGGGAATGGAAATTCTATTACAAAATTCAACATTTGCAAACATGAAGCCAATTTAAATTAATTTAATAATGACACATTTTTACAAACTTTTTTTCCAATGCACTAAAATGTAGAAATTATTTTAAATATTGTTTATTTTTTTCTCTCTTTAGTTTATAATTCATGGTTAGAAATTTTATAGACACTTGAAAAGAATTTTTTTTTCAAAAATTCATTGTAAAGGTGTGCCATTTGTAACGAATGAATGCTTAAATAGAGTAATCGATTAACTTACAATTAAGTTCTAAAAATGTTAAGATGGTGCCTTGTTATCGTCAAAACAAAAAATGCACACAATTTCGGACTCTAGCACAACAGGAAATAAATGAAAAATCGATTACGAATTTCCACCTATATGGACAAGAAAGAAACTGTGCTAAATAAAAACAAATAAAAATATAACAGGTACATCATCTGTACAACAAACTACCAATTATCGACAATATAACAGTTATTGATAATTATAACAGTTATTAAAACTAACAGTTCTTTACTTATTTATTACCCACGCCGACCTACTCACTCATTGGGGATTGGAGCGTTTTAACGATCGTCGGGAAAGAGTACAAAAAAAGTGATACATTGAACAAACATCCAACAAATAGAATAAGTAATAAACATAACAAATACAATCAGTATAAACATAACAAATGCTAAATCAAATAATAAGCATAAATACAATCAGTATAAACATTACAAATACAATCAATATAAACCATAACAAATACAATCAGTATAAACCATAAATACAATCAGTTATAAACATAACAAATACAATCAGCATAAACGTAACAAATACAACCAGTATAAACATAACAAATACAATCAGTATAAACATAACAAATACAATCAGTATAAACATAACAAATACAATCAGTATAAACATAACAAATAGAATCAGTATAAACATGACAAATGCAATCAGTATAAACATAACAAATGCAATCAGTATAAACATAACAAATACAATCAGTATAAACATAACACAATAAAACACATAATACAAAAATTCAAAAAATAGCAAATAAAAATAAATAATAAAATATAATAAATGCAATAAAATAATAAATACAGAAAAAATACAAAATAGAATGACAAATACAGAAGTAACAGTTATTGGTTATTTTAACAATTGTTAAAAATAATAGTTATTAACTGACAGTAAGCAATTATTTCGACGAGGTCCAACCGATCCATTGCCTGCCAGCCAACCGAATCTGTTGCTGATAAGCAGATGGCCAAAGCTCAGATTATAATTGCTCCCTCAGTAGAGCTTGATCCACCTATCCCGGAAAATGAAAATCTGGATCGGGTGTGGGGTTGGTTCAGAGGAATTTTCTCAATCCCCAGGCAAATGACGGAATCCAATCTGCAGGGGATATATCACCAATTGGAAGGGACCGAATGCTTCTTTGGAATTAGGGGTTTAAGTGATAGACCCCATCTCCGGGCAATTATTAACTGCTACCGTGGGGTTCACTTATCGCATCCCACTCAGGGGCTGTAAAGGGGACAACGGGGATTTCCTTTCGGTCGCGCGTGAAAGCCCTCGGCTTAGTGATAATTGATTTTAAGACTTCGCTTGTGATATCTGATACTCTTGGAGTTGAATCCCTGGTGTAGCTCGAATTGGTTAGGGAATTAAGCAAAGTTGCCTATAGTTTTCAAATTAGTCTTGAAACTGGTGCAGTTCAACTTATTATAATTGTGCTTCCCTTATATCCAGAAAGATACATGCCTGTCAAATAATTAAATTTAGTTTGCCGAGGTCGCCATTGGTTCTTTCCGATTAGAATTTTACCGTGTGCGTGATTTTACATTCTTGTATTCGATGAACACAAAGTATAGTAATTGTCAAAAAAATCGAATTTGGAAGGACGTCTCCCTGTCTGTTCGTCTTAACTATACTTCGAAACGGAACGAACTCGGATGGAATAAATTCGGTGTGCGATATTAACTCCAAAATTGCACATGTCTATCGAATTTCGGACCCGCATCGGGAAGTTTGCCCAGGTCGCCATTGGCTCTTTCCGATTAGAATTTTACCTTGTGTGTGATTTTACATTCTTGTAATAAATGTACGCAAAGTATAGTAATTGCCAAAAAATTCGAATTTGGAATGACGTCTCCCTGTCTGTTCTTCGTAACTATATTTCGAAACGGAACGAACTCAGATGGAATAAATTCGGTGTGCGATATTAACTCCAAAATTGCACATGTCTACCGAATTTCGGACCCGCATCGGGAAGTTTGCCTGTGTGCCAGCTCGTCTGCGCGTGAACATGATATCTCAAAATCAAAAATGCAATAAGCTAGATACAGTCAAACCTGTATTTGTGCGGTAGATAGGAACCGCATAAAAGAAACCGCACCAAAAATATTCAGAAATTTCATAAATACTTATAAAAAATAATTTTTTACAACATATTAGAGACATTTTTTATGCGGTGGAGAGGGACCGCATAAAAAAAGTCTCACTTAGAAAATATGTCAAAGAATTACGAAATTGTGAGCTTTCAAACATAATAAATAATTAAATTACACGTGGAAACATTTTTTAAAAAAATTAATTTATCATTTTACACATGGAGAAATTTTCAAAATCCACATAATTCACTGCTACTCATCGTAGTCAAAAAAAGGGAAAATGACTAACGTTAGTCAAAAACGAAAACGATTGAATGTGCATTATCGCGAAACTGTTGATAACATATGAACATAGCGCCTAAATGCGAACAGTGCCTTACAGTGTACATATGTACACTGATTACATTACAACATTACAACGGTGTTATAATGCTAACACCGTTCGAATTCATATACCGCATAAAAAAATCGCATAGAAAAGGACCGCACAAAAACAGGTTTGACTGTATATGGAATTTCGCATATGGCTTTATCAACAACATTGTAGACATGTAGGAGGTTTGGACCAAAATTGTTAAAGGATTGTCTGTCAGTCGGTTTGTCTTTTTCATGTCTGTAAGAACCAGATAATGCAGAAACGCAGCCATCAAGATTAATTTATTTTAGTTCGCGATGTTTGAACCACAATTGTAGATTTGGGCTGAAATTTGAACCAAAAGAGAAAGGGAAGAGATACTGTTCCAAAATTTATACTAGAATCTCTTCAGTATCGTTAAGTTTAAGGGACTCATCATTTCGACGCATTTCAAATTTCTCAAGAAAAAATATATACTAAAACATTCACATTTTATTTTCAACACTTCTTCTGACTTTTATTCATTTGATGAGACGAATATTTTTTTATAATTCATTATCGCCTATGTCTTCTAATCTCGAAGTTTTCTACGTTTCTTGAAATTTTTATTATAATTAACAATCATAACGCGTCTGCAAAATGTGATGTTTTAGAGAAGCAGTTTTTTCAAAAGTTCAACCGCTTAACTTGTATTGTTACGTGTCAGCCTGATGAATGAGATTATATTCATCAGAGCATTATAAAACGGAGAATTGCATACTCACTATTTATTGAAGTGAGCCAGGGTACAGGCATTTGAATTAAGCACTAAAATTTTGATTTTGAATTAAGCACATGCATCTGTACGACTGGAAGACAGTAACAAATGTATCCCAGAAACAATCACATATTACAATAAGACCAAGTTAGGCGTGGAGAAATATGGTGAAAGCTCTATATTTTTGGTCGCCTCTTCAACATAGGTCTATGTTCCTCCCATTGGGGTCTCAGGAAGGAATTTCATTCACACGCCAAAAAGTTACAAAAAACGTTGTATGGGAGATCGTCTACATCTAGGTAACGACGTATGTTGAAACCATAACTAATGTCTTATTTTAGAGAAAAAGGATAACAACAGAAGTTACAAAAAAATTGAAAATCGGAATTGTAGTTCAACGACTACTGAATCTCAAAGTTGGACAAAAATACGCATGAATTGGTGACGTCACACGTATGAGGTGCGCGCGCACAATCGACTGACGCTCTCGGTTGCCACGTTCTCGCGAGAGAGATTTCGTGATTGAGTTGAAAATTTTGTTTCGACAAATTTAATACAATAATGGATCCAAATGTAAATTTACAAAGAAGAAAATGTCAACGAGAAACTTCGAGAAACAAAAGAGTCACACGAGTCAAGTTGTCCTATGCCTTTAACATCGGCGGCTGTTTGAAAAACACAGCCTCCTGTCATTTTTTTTCAGTGTTTGGGACTTAGCAGAACTAAATGCATTTATACTATATAAAGAATGTACCGGATCAAATATATACAGAAAGGATTTTCTTCGTCAAATTGACGCGTGTCCTTAGGGACAGGTATAAATACCTGGTATATAAGAAATCTCCTTAAAAGTAGTTATACTATAAAGGTTAGCGCAATGTACGTCATACTGTAGGAAACGTTGAGCACGTTGCACGTCATACTGTAAAAGTATACGAGCAGGTCGATGAGAGAGGACATCCACTGGTTAGTGACCGAATTAAGAAAACTAACATGAGATGATTTTAAATTCTGCAAGAATGAATCTTCAAATCACTTTAAAAGAATGAGACTAAAAAAAAAAATTAGCATTGAAAAATGTAAAAAATAAAGTAATTCCTTTTTCCCTTGTTAAAAGTGTTTGTTTTTACGTTTGAAAAAAAAATGCACATTCAAACATCACATTTGGTAGATGCATTATGATTGTTGATTGTAATAGAAGTTACAAGAAACCGGAAAAAATGGTTTTTGTTCCCGATTTTTATTTTCTGCATTCGATTGGACGAAACTAATTCTTTTTTTAAATGTAACAATTGATTGTGACTTAAGAAAAGTCCCTCGATGGAAAATAGTAGCATGGTTAGCAGGATTTGGAATGTTTTTAATCAAAGTATTTAGTTCTTATTTGGATGTACGTTACGATGCATTCAAATTTAAGTTTCATTCATTTCACACTGGAAATAAAACATGAAACGTGCATATTTCGTCACAGACTGAATGCTAAATTGCTGAACGTTGTACTGCTCCCAACCGTATCAAGAACTCATCAATAGAAAGTTGTACTACTCCCACCGTATCAAGAACTCATCAATAGAAAGTTGTACTACTCCCAACCGTATCAAGAACTCATCAATAGAAAGTTGTACTACTCCGAACCGTATCAAAAAATCATCAATAGTTCAGTAAGGATAAAGAAAATTACCTTTGTTTACTAACAATTGGGAGAAAATTATCAGTTTAATGCGAGTGCTGTCAGGTTAATGTGAGTGCTATTACGGTGATCTTCCCTTTTTCTTCAATACTCTGAATAAAAATACAAATTCGTATTTGGGGTTTAATTAAAGATATTTTTAAAACATCTGGAGTAAAAATTTTATTCACATAATGAATCAAGTACCTGCCCAGATAGCAATTTTAGTTTGCAGCAGACTTGCACTGCAAATCTGCAAGCTTACAGCAAATTTGTCACGACAAGAGTGCAAATGTGAAACAAGTTTTTTTTATGGATTATTTATTCAATAATTTTCCTGTGGATAAAGAAGCCTGCGAATGCTAGGAATGGAATAAAAGCCCGAGAATACTCGTGCATCGAATTATCGCATTTTTAGTCTTAAAACTGAAAGTTAATCATCAATTAGCTTTATAATTTGACACAAAAATTACGCAGAATCTATAAACGTCTCAAATATTATATGCATTTCTGAGATGAATGAAAACGACAGCCCCTTTCCAAAACAAACTGCTTATTAAATAACAAAGAAAATTATTCAGATAAGTGGTTAAAATCTTCACTTTGTTTGGCTTAGCTATATTAACGTCCCGTTCTAAAGAAACGCGAAGGTATAAACGAACACTATATACATTATCATGTTAAAAATTCAGGCAATAAACAAAGGCTATGGAAATCAATTTCATTTTGGCTGTGTTAGAAGTGCCTAACGAAATCGTATGAACATATTTCTTGACAAGCAAGATTAGCCAGGATTTGAAACTCACTTTTTGGTACTTGTTTGAAATCTTTACTTACTTCTATGGTGTTTACTTTGTTGTCTTGAATAGTTGTTTTAACGTCCTTTTTGAAGCAACACGAGGACTAAATTGGATCGAGCCTCGTCATTTTGAACCGCGGTCCGATGACGAGGATGACACATGTTAAAAAAAATTTATAAGGATAGATAGTACAAATAACGCCTTTTGACGTGAAAAAGTCTTTCCGCTCATTACAGTGATAGTAGGTCGAACTTTCTTATGTGACAAAATACCGTCAGATTTGAATCGCTAATAACTACGAGACTAATAATGCGAAAAGAATGGTTGGCCCCACAGTGGATAGATAATATCTGTAAGAGTTTGTCGCATAGTATTTGTTTTGCCTGTGACGTCATCGTACCAGTGTAGGCATTTGCGCATGATTGTTGTGAATTAGCTTTATGTAAGGTTATAAATAAGTGTAGCTAGGAGGTTGATTCTGGTGTCATTTTAAAGAGCTTGAAGAGTATTACTAGGACCAAATTGAGACAAAAATATTCATGAGAATATAAGTAAAAATTGGTATAAAATTGAAAATTTCAAACTCCGCATGTTTTTGGATTATAACATGCAGAGTTTTCTTTCGAATTGTACGAAACTTACAGATAAATTGACAATACGTAAAAGAAACATTGTGTTAAAATTTAAATTCAAGAATTTTAATATTACGGAAAATATGAGCATTTGTAGTAAATAATATTTTACTTCGCATACGCGAAATGCAGTTATATATACAAAACAACAAAGTTGTTTTGTATATATAATGCTGCAGATATGACAAAAGTTGGCGCCATCAAAAGCAACTGTAAATAAAACGTAAGAAAGGTGCAATTCGTGTCTGCGCCGTAAATTTTCAGTGAAAACGTCGGGATAAAATCATAGAACAACTATTTCGTATTAGTATTTATTTTAATTATCAATCTATATAAAACAATATTTACACAGAGTAGTATAATGGTTACAGAAAAGATAAATGACAAGTTTATCGCACGTAGCACGTCTGTGGTAGTTTTTGATTTATCTATTCTGTAACCATTACACTACTCTGTCAAAATATTGAATTAAAGAGATTGATAATTCAATTACATATTAATACGAAACACTTGCTTTATGATTTTATCCCGACTTTTCCACGAAAAATCTACGGCGTGGACCCGACCTTCGGCTTTCTTATTTCGGTTATTTTTTAAAATCCAATAATCGGGTGAAAAAACCGGATCGGAAGATAGCCTGGATTTTATGTTCGATGAGACTAAAATTTACCAAGTTATGAAGCTTTGAATTTCATCATCTTAGGCTAAACAACTACAACCGCTTCCTCGAGGCGTCTGTTGGTTGTCGGATTACTGAAAGAGTATTTATGAACAGATGGATTGGTTTCATGTATAATAAAAAAAATTGTCTACTAACGGTATTTGTATTTTATTTTAAAAAAAACCGATAACTGGTTATTCCAAAAACCGATTATTTTGAGCGGTTATAACCGCCAAGTTAAACCGGAGGTGAAAAGAACCTGAATAACCGACAACCGGTTATTTTCGCAATAACCGACATCCCTACAAAAGAGGATTATTTCGCTTCCCCTTCCAGGTCGGTTGATTGGTTGGTTGGATAATTTTTAATGGCACAAGAGCAATATTTGACTAAGCTGCGCCAACCAGATAGTAAAATCTAATAACATATATCAAAATAAAACGCCAAACGACAATTAATAACATTTGAAAATTTGATGTTCATATGGTGCCAGTAAAAATTTGTTCTCAAATGTAAGTAAACGAAAACCAAACCAGCGGGAGTGTTCTCCCCTAAACTTTCTCGTATACTTCCCCAAAAAGATGCCTTTTCTCCTTCCCCCGCGTGGAATTCGAACCTACTGTTATCCAGAATCCAATGACTATCGGAAGGTTTTTCATTATAGTGATTGAAAAATATCTAGGTAAAAAATCCAATTCAAAGGGATGCGTACCGATTAAAATGCATCTATCGCACACTGCTAGGTTTCACTCTTGCTGTCTCAAGGACAAACTGACGTAATTCACTCCTTTCGCCTACACAGAAGATTGCTTCCAGTACGCATGCGTGTGGAGATAACGGATTGGTTTCAATAGTAAATTATGCAGACCGACAGACAGTCAATCCTTTGACGGATTTGGCCCAAAATTTTATGAGGACCTAAATTCATGACGATAAAACTGTGTACCAAATTTTATCCATCTAGCTATTCAAGTTCTTGAGTTATAGCGTTCGCATGACTTCGGACATACAGACAGATTTCCCTTTGACGGATTTTGTCCAAAATTTGATAGAAACCTACAAATTATGTTTAAAGAAAACATACCAAATTTCATCCCCTTAGCTCTAATAGTTTTCGAGTTATCGTGTTCACAGACAGACACAATTCCCAAATTGTGTTTTTCGGACTCAGGGAGGTCTAAAACGTGGAGATCCGTCAAAATATCGAGTTCGAATTTTTTGACAATACTTTCTCTTTGTACACTTCGTATACGAGAAAGTGAAAAGTAAACGAACCCCTTCCCCGTCAACATCAGTGACTTAGCTTGTGAGAACGCCACCACGGCCATGATATTTTTTCGCCACTCATCGTATTTGACTTTCAAAAGCGACGCAAACGCAATAACATTTCGTCACCAAGGCCAGTGGCGTAGCAAGAGTAAGTGGCGCCCGGGAAAAATATAATTTTTTATCCATCTCAGTGGCTTAAAAACGCAAATGGCGCCAAGGTATGGTATTATTTTTACGTCCCCTCCTCAGATTTTGGTCAATATTTGATTTTAATTTTATTTGAAAAAGGGTTTTTTGGGGATTTTCAGCAACAAAGGCTATTGTCCCCTATTCATTCCAAAGTTCTTTTCAATCCGTAATCGAAAAAGAAACGAAAATTGCCATCAAAAGATGGGCTAAATTATTGCCGATTCGATACAGACAAGAGAAAAAAAATGGCACCCTCCTAGAAAGGCCTCCATATTCTTTTCATTTTTATTTATTTATTTAAAGAAAAGCATACTACAGAGAAAACTCCATTTACAGAGTGCTGACAAACACACAAAGAACAAAAGTCACAATGAGTAAATAAAAAATAAATAAAATATGCCTTAGAAAGCAAAAAGTAGACCTCAGAGAATACATAAAATCATAAAACTTATGCAAACGTATTGTGACAAAATCGACTTGTGGGTGTATGTGAATGCAGTCCAATAAGCAGGATTAAAAAAATAAAGCTCTTTATTTTACAAAATTCCAAGCAAAGAAACGTAGCACAAGTATTAACACAGCACTAGTAAAAATTCACAACAGAGATTACCAATAAATCTCAGCATAGCGCTCAAAGGTTTCTTGTTAGCTCACCAGCTTGCTTGCTCATCAAAATCCAACTCACTCTTCTTGGCTTGAGAGCTTGCCTTTATACTTTTCAACAGGAAGTGACTTCATAACGTAGGAAGTGACGTAATCTCTAGAAAGTTCATGAAACCAGTAGAAATAGCTTGAAAGTTAGAGGTCCTTCTAGAAAATTCTCTTTGCCGCTAAAGTCGCCAAATTTGTCACCAAGGTCGCCAAAATGGTCGCCAAATTTGTCACCGAGGTCGCCAAATTTATCGCCAAGATTAGCATCTCAGGGAAACGACTTTATAGTTTTGTAACAGTATAAATAATTAAGAACGAAAACACATAATCACAAAACTTTAAGACACACAATAACATCAAAAGCCGTATTTTTTTTTAATTTAAAGTTTATTTCCAAAAAAGCAAAGGCCAAAAATTCAAAACACGCAAACACCGAGTCTAATATCCAATTTTGCTCTATAAGTGGCATAAACTCAGTAATATTTTGACTCCATGGCGCCCCCTAAAACTTCATCCGGGACATCTACACCCCCTTTCGTCCCCCGGTTGCTACGCTACTGTCAAAAGCCAACTCTGTTTAATCCTGAATCGAGCTTTATTATTTACGCCACAGTGTCAACTCCAAAAATATCCCCTATCAGAAGAGACCAAGCCTCAGAATCAATTATAGGAAATCCGAAACCTTTCACACATTAAATTAAACGAAATCCCGCGTCAACCCCTTCGAGAGCGAGGGATGGAATCAGGGAAGTTAACCCCACGGTTGCAGTTAATAATTACCGACAGAACGGTTTATCACTTAGCCCCCTAATTCCATAGGAAGCTCTCCCAACCCCAATAGATGATATATCCCTTAAGATTGTATTTCGTCGTTTGTCCAGGGATGAAACAGAAATCGTCTGACCATCCCTTTTCTTCAGTTGATAGACGTTTTCATTCAATGGGAGGGGTGGAGCTTTCAAAGGAATTGCTGGTCAGTTGACTTAAAGCTTCAGCTAGAGCGATGTTTCATTCTTAACTTTGTTCGAGAACTTTTGAATGACGGAATGAACTACAGTTTGAGTCTCAGTCGATAGAATTATTTTCTCCCAAGAATACAAGTGGCATTATGAATATTCCATTCGAAAAATAAATAAACTATGAATATAAAAGTGCAAATTCATACATAGTTTGTACGCGATAGAAATTCTGTACAGATTTTCGTCAAATTTTGCTCACAAACACCGTGAAGCCTAAGGAAATTGAATAAGGATTTCGTGAAAATTTATTAAATTTTTCATCTCTTATTAACTAAAAGTTTTGTTTCCATATATATAGAAGATCATCTTATTCTTAGCAAGTCCTAAAGAGTGGAAATATTGTCGATATTTTCAGTCATTGTATTCATTTGACACTAAGTCCCAAGACACCAACTTACCAAGCGATACAAAATGTAAATTACAAGCTGTATCGCTCTTTAAAACTAATTAATATTTTATGAAATAACTTTCTCCAATACTTAAAAATCGTTTGATTCAGTCGGTAATTTTTGAGATGCTACGAGATTTAAAAATCGCTTGGTGCAACCGTTTTTTTTAAATAAAAGGTTTTGATTAAAAGCTTAGTTGACAGTGATATGTAGATTGTTGTATATTATTTTATATAAAAATGTTTCTTATATTAAAAATAATATAAATTTTTCAGTATTTTTTTGAGTGACAGCAATTGAAACTCTCGAGCCAGAACTATTTAAATTTGAATTTACATATTTTAGAATTTTAAAAAAATGCATTCTAATTGTTTCCTTTTTCTCAATTTAATGACATAGGAGAGAAAAAAATACGATCAAAGTCAGGACCTTTATTTATGCCGCAATAAAACTTCTAAGACTAAACTAAAGATATAGATGATCTAAAAAATTACTTAGAACTAAATATAGTTCCAGAAATACTGAAATAAAAAAGAAAGTATAATCCTTTTCCTCTTCGGAAAAAGAAAGGCTTTTTTCCTTTAAGGGAAATATTTTTTCCCTTAAAAAATTTCCACAGTTGTATTTGGATTGTTGAAGGTAATTGGAGTTCCAAAAACAGTGGATTTTTTTGAGGTTTTTGTACTTGATACGATAGCAGGATTAAAATTCCTTTTTTGAAACCAACAACGACAATAAAAATCAAGAACGGAAAAAGGAAGAAAAGACTAATGACAGGAAGATCAGCTAGAATTTCAAACTTTTTTTGCTGTAATTTCTTTATCTGTGGTTGTTAAGAGGTAGCGTTCTAAAATTTCAGTCTTTATTATTTTCACAAAAAATGCTTTTCACTTCTTTAAAACACTGTATAATTTCTGAAAATAATCCAGTCGAAACAAAAAAATATATGAATGCATTTTTTTATTTATCCTCTTTATATAAAAAAAACCAGCAGATAAATGAAAAGTAATTTATAGTTATGTATTTTTTGAGATAAGGAATAAGTAGTTAAACAGTCTACGTCACAATTTAAATAATTTTATAAATTATTAGAAGAGAAATATTCACCACAGGAAAATCAATTATTTTTCCCATTTTTCAAAAGTATGCGATTTAAGAAAAATTCTAGTTTTTTAAAACTCCTATTAAACTGCCACACATAACGTTTCAAGAGCAAATAACAACTCAACATAAGCGAATAATTAAATAATATATGCAAATACAAGTAAAATATTTATTCACAGTTATTTTTCATTTTACTTCTGAAAGGAGTTGGTCTCGTAGAAAGGCAAGCTGTTAAAAAAATTAAAATAAACGAAACTCCGACCTGTCATTAAGAGAACAGTGGACACTATATAACTTTTTGCTTAATTACTGACTTAATGAGTTCTGAAATTTTGTGCACATATCTATTTAAACATTACTATACGAAATATAGTTTTGAGAAAAAGTCACTTACCTTTGATACTTACTCTCCTTATACCACACACTATTCATTTTATTCAATTACAGACATATTTGTACTATGTTATTCACTTAAAAGTTAACCCTTTGAACGGCAAGAATATTTCAGCTGAATGCTTTGAAAACGGCCTCTCTGTAGCTATATGGTGAACGCAAATGTTTCGAAGCCGGTTTTCGGGTAATAAACAGAGAGCAACTTTCTACACCGGAGGCGGTTTAAGAGCAATAATCGAAGAACGACTTTCTGCGACGGAGCCGGTTTTAGAATAGTCATCAGAGAGCGACTTTCTACGTTTCGGCCGGTTGAAGGGTTAATTTTGAAAGGAAAAAAAATGTTTAAATGGATAGTTTTGATTTGACGCGTTAGAATTTTCAGGCACGTGAGTTTTCTTAATTAATATACACTGGTTTTAAAAAAGGGAGGAAAAATCACAAAAATAACGGTAACTAGCTCAAAAATAAGCTAATCGATATAAACTTTGAATATGATGTTGATAAGCGTTGCTGAGTCAAACTGTAATATGCAAATTAGTGGCGCTGCAATCGGAATACGTCATCTGCGTGGAGCATAAAATTGCATGTTTGAGAGCAAGCCTGCAAATTTCGCTGTGATAAGAAATCTGGGATAGCCAATTCGTAACAATGACCTCCAGGCATCATTTGCCCGAAGAATTGCGATGGAGAGCTATTGGGAGACTAGAAGCAGGACAAAGTCAAGCAGAAGTGGCCAGATGGTTAAATGTGAGTCCTTCTGTAGTTCATAGACTTTGGCAGCAATTTCTAATCACAGATTCAGCGTCCAGGAGGTTCGGCCAACCGCTACGACGAGCGCCAATGACCGATATTTGTCGTTATGCGCACGAAGGAATAGAACCGCAACTCCGACCCTCCCTTACTACAGCCACCGAAAGGTTGGTGTCAGCATCAACCGTGCGTGAAGGGCTTCACGAAGGTGGTCTGTGCGTGAGGCGACCAGCCATTTGCGTGCCGCTTACGTCACGACATGGAAGGGAACGTTTGAGGTGGGCACATCAACATGTCCACTGGTCGCCTCATCAATGCAAGGCTGTTCTCTTTACGGATGGGTCCAAGTTTAGCCTCCAAAGCGATAGTAGGCGTTATTTGATTTTGAACCCGTTACCATCCATCAAACATCCGTGAAAGAGATGCATACGCAGGAGGCAGTGTCTGTGTTTGGGGTGGTATCTCTTTGAGTGGACGCACAGACCTCCATGTCTTTCCTCGTGGAACCGTGAATGTTCAGACCTATAGTTTAGTTATATTAAAGTCCCATTTTGAAGCATCACGAGGGCTATTTTGGGATGGACCTGGTAATTTTGAACCACGGTCAGATGACCAGGAGGACACCTGGGATGGCACCCCCTCTCCAAGCTTCCGCGCCACACCAACTAGAGGACGTTTGGCCACTACGTATGATTTAGCGTGCAACAGGCCCCATACACGGCGGATCTTCGGTGGAATCGGGTCCCGAACCTGGAACCCTCCGGCACCAAAGACGAGAACTTACCACTATGCCACCGCGGCCCTCTCAGGCCTATAAAGATGACATCCTAGATGCTTATGTGCTCCCTTATGCCGGGGCAATAGGTGATGATTTCCTGCTACAGGATGACAACACTATACCGCACAGGTCTCGCATCATGGATGATTATCTTCATTTCAGCGCATGGAGTCGCTCACCGGACCTGTCCTATAGAGCATGTTTGGCATGCTTTAGGAAAACGTATAGCTGCTCTCAATCCTCCTCCTCAAACCCTTGCCACTCTTGCAACTGCTTTGCAAGAGCAATCTCTCTCACTTTCGACGGAACTGATAATTGACAGCATCACACATTGCTGTATATGCTGTATTGCTTCTAGGGGGATCATACTCCATATTATAGGCACTTTTCCTATAAAAAACTGACACATCCGATGTGTTCATCTTATACTAATTTATATAACACCATAATTGTCAGGTAATTTCTTTTCATGTTACTTTATACCTTACTATGTGTTGTGTACTGTGGGTCAGTTTCATTAAATTATACAAGTAACTTTTTGAGTAATCGTCATTTTTGTGTTTTTTCCTTAATTAATAATAACCACTGTAAATAACTATTTATTCACAACAAAAATAAATTAAAATTTGCCTGTCCCAAGTCTCTTTGTTACATGATTTAGAAATTCTTCTTTAGTAATTTTCATACTGTCACCGTAAACATCTAATTCTAATAAATGTTGGCATGTCTTGGAATCGCCATCTGACAGAACACTCGTGTATCGCATACAACAGTTTTCAAGTGATTTCTTCCGTTAAATTCCTGCAGCTTTAACTTCCATGGTATTTGATAATGCCACATAATTTTCGCTGTATTCTGGCCTGTGGGTTTTGCACGATATGAAGAAATCAGCACTGTGATCTCCAAGATCCCTTTTTGCAGTACTGCATTCAGGACAATATTTCAGAAGTATCTCGTAATCACTGAGGAGATACTATTTCCATAAAATGACGTTGTGTAAATATTGTATTTAAGAGATTGATAATTAAATTACATTTTAACACGAAACACTTGTTTTATGGTTTTATCCCGACGTTTTCACGAAAAATCTACAGGGCGGACCCAAACTGCGCCATTCTTATGTCTTATTTAGAGAAGCTTTTGATGGCGCCATCTGTTGACAGTATATAGAACTACATTTCGCGTATGCGCAGTAAAACATTATTTACTACAAAGGCTCATATTTCCCTTAATATTCGAATTTTTGAATTCAAATTTTAATACAATATTTCTTTTATGTATTGTCAAGTATTCTGTAAGTTTCGTACAATTCGAAAGAAAACTCTGCATGCTATAATCAAAAAGATGCGGAGTTTGAAATTTTCAATTTAATACCGATTTTCACTTATATTCTGATGAATATTTTTATTTTCTCACTTTGGGTCCTTGCAATGCTCCTCGAGCTCTTTAAAATGACACCGGAATCAACCTCCTAGTTAAACGCGTTTCCACTCTACACTTATTTATATCCTTACATAAAGCTAATTCTCAACAATCATGCGCATGCGCCTAGACTGGTACGATGGCGTCAGAGGCAAAACAAATACTATACGAGAATCTCTTATAGCTATGATCTATCCGTTGTGGGGTCAACCATTCTTTTCGCAATATTAGTCTCGTAGTTATTAGCGATTCAAATCTGACTGTATTTTGTCACACAAGAAAGTTCGACCTGGTGGCTGGGCGTTAACGAACTCTGCTACACGCAAATGACGAACGGTGTGCTCTGTAGAGAGCGTTTTTGAACGATTTTCGGATTATGCATATAGCCTCACCCACGTCGAAATTTTATGAAGAGAATACTATAAATAAAGCTGTAAGACTTAATAATGCAGTGCGGTTTCGTCGTCAAGCTCACCATAATGGCGCCAACCGTTAAAAAACTCACCAAAGGAAGAAATTCAGAATATTACCACATTTGGAGAATAATCGCCCGACAGAAATTCCATCTTGGCGATCGCACCGTATTTTTAACCTCTGAGCATGTTGAAACAAATTATTACTCTTTCTTACTGCGCCTTTCCAAACTTTCTTCGATTGACTCATTTGGGCATTGAAATCGCCTTCCTTCATTGTTTCATTAATATTTGGAAGTCGCACGAGGGAAAAATTTATATGGATAAATCTGCTGATTTGAAAAGTTCTTCCAAAGAATAGAAAGGAATCTAGGAAAATGATATCAAATTTTGTCAATATACACTTGTTCTTTTGACACTTTGTTGTTGATAGCTATGTATTGTTTCACACAGTAACGTTTCAGTTCAAAATTCCATTAAACGAAACCAAACGAATCCAATCTCAGGAAAGGTAACACCTACGAAATAAATCGAATTATGAAAGCGAGATTTCAATCAAATGGTCATGATGTCGGAGCGCAATGGTTACTAATAACTTATAAGGTAGAAGGACCCAAATATTGCCTTCTTAAGCCATTATTTCAATCAGAGGACTAATTCATGCGCAATTTGTCTAAAAAAATCCTATCTATTATCTGGACAGTTATCTAAAAAACTTACTGAAGTATAACTCTAACAGAGGAGTTTAACACACACACAAAAACTGATTTGCGACCTCGAGATTTTTCCTACGAAGAACATTGTTCTTATAATACCGCCCATTATATGTTCCTACTATCTCTTATGTTTAAAATGGATCGAAAGAAAGTAACTTATGCTATGATCAGCCCTTCTTTGTTAAACATAAAAGTTAAGGTACAACAAAATTGAAAGAAATACTAGACAGCTAATATTTCTTTCAATTTTTTTAGTACTAGACAGCTTTTTTGTACTTTTAGGAATATAGTTAAAGCGTTCTTTTAACACTTTCCCCCCCTAAATAAAATTAAAAAATTATCGAGGAGCAGTGTTAGGTAATAGGATATCAGCCATGTATTTTTAAAAGTATTTTTTTCTAATCTAATGCCTCTCAAATGGCTAGGACAATAATGGGAAAACTCAAGTGGGCGATATTAGCCCTCCAGCCGTTAGGCTTTCAGATTGCTAAGTTTAACGAAATTGTCACGATAAAAGAGAAGGTTATTCTTCAAGTTGTGAGGTTTTGGACAAAAGGATTTCAACCCCCTTTTGTGGTCATTTTCGCGCCGTAGGGGGTCTATTAGACCTGTTATCTTTCAGCAGTGATAGATGACTTCTAACCTCGATTCTTTGTGACAGAATCCTTTGTTAGAAGACACTTCTTCGAGCATTCTCAAAAAAGTTGGTCAAACTGGCCCTCCGCTGACCACAGACACTCCCTCTCATTATGTCGCCGCGTGACACCTGGGGGGAGAGAAAAACTTGTAGAAGGAAAATCTCGTGTCTCACACTTGTATGGAACTTTTCTTTCCCGAGACAGTCTCGGGTCTGCCGTTATGAGAGGAAAAAGTTCACTCAGATATCTCGGTCCTGACGCTAGGAGAGTTAAGAACAATCTAATTCTCAAACAACTATTTAAGGGGGGAGCTTTGTAGTTCTGGTAGTGGCCACCATATACCACTAAGAAAAAGAAATCGCGGTAGGCGATATTTGGGCCCCCTACCTTAGATAGTATGTCAGGCTCTAAACATCATCATGTAAGAAATTGTGATAAAATATTCACAATAACTAAAGACTCGAAATACTAGTATTCCAAGTCTATTATAACCTTAGGAAGAATACATTATTTAGAGAAACATCTTCCGATTGCGCACGGAAATGTTACGCTTAATTAATATCGTGTCATTACAAGCGAAGCAAATAAGTACAGCAAAGGCGGTCGAGAGAAAATTCTAAACGAGCGCCAAGAGATTAGGAAGAGAAGATGGCAATGGCGAAAGATTGCAATTTCGGTTCCCACGTAAATAATCGCATTAAATTCCTTTGACATGCGAGAGCCTTCATAGCAGTAGACAAGGAAATAATTTAGAGAACTTCTCTGTCACGACTATTGATGATTGAATAGGAAAGATGTGCAAGTACTGTCTTCTTTTTCACGTGCGGTATTTTCCGAGGTTCTTTGTTCGTATTTGTGTGGAGCAGGAAGAATAGATTTCATCATTTATTTTTTGAAGTTAGAAGCTTCATAATGGGTCGTTATTTATTTATTTATTCATTTTATTTATTTATCTATTTATTTATTTAAAGAAAAGCACACTACAGAGAAAACTCCATTTACCGATTGCTGACAAACACACAAAGAACAAAAGTCACAATGAGTAAATAAAAAATATGCCTTACAGAGAATACATAAAATCATAAAACTTATGCAAACGTATAAATAATTAAAAACGAAAACACATGATCACAAAACTTTAAGACACACTATGACACCAAGAGCCGTATTTTTTTAAAAAAAATTTAAAGTTCATTTCCAAAAGGCAAGGGTCAAAAAGTCAAAACACGCAAACACGGAG
Source organism: Araneus ventricosus (assembly GCA_013235015.1). Taxonomy (NCBI): domain Eukaryota; kingdom Metazoa; phylum Arthropoda; class Arachnida; order Araneae; family Araneidae; genus Araneus; species Araneus ventricosus. The sequence goes on from BGPR01002288.1 coordinate 57,806, forward strand.
TCTAATAAAAACACACCAGGAGTTTAAAAGTTTAAAAACGTAAATACACACTTGAGATTAAAAAAAATGCAACACTTAAGATAAAAATAAATCAAACACGGCGCCAAGAAACTGGTCGAATACATAAGAACACGGAAAATCAAATAGCATAAAAATCGAAAATGTTGAAGAAAGGCTATTTCTCTCGGTACGCTTCAAATGAATCGTTTCGGAGTTTAACCACTTTGATCCTACCTGCATTTTGTGATTTAAGTTTAGTTATATTAACGTCCTGTTTCTGAAGCAACTCGAGGGCTATTTCGGCACGGACATCGTAATTTTGAATCTCGGTCAGATAACGAGGACGATTTCCGAGCTGGCACCCACCTTCCTCTCCAAACTTCCGCACCACACCAGCTGCAGGATGTTTGACATATATCAGATTTAGCGTGCACCAGGCCCACAAAGACGGCGAACCTTCAGTGGAATCGGGTTTCTGATCTGGAACAAACCGGCTGCGAAGCCGAGACCTTACCACTAGGCACAGCAGCCCTGAATTTGCTTGGAACTGGCAGTCTACTTCCAAATGAACGCTATATTGAGGAATAAATCAAAATACGAGGGATATTTTTATAAGCTTTTAATCAACTTGAGTGTCTTGTCTACAAATCTTGAGATCGATTTCTCACCCACTACAGCTTTGAAATTTAGCACAGTGGTGGGTTTTCGGAGACAATACAATATTATGCAAAAAAATTTAAAATCTATACCCATTTTAAACCTAACAAAGAGATATTAAAATTTTAGCCCTATATTTGGGCGATAAAGTTTGGAAGGTGGTAACCTCACGTTGAGTAGGGTTGTAACAACTAGGTCTGTGTCGCATTTTTTCAAAATTCGAGATAATGTAATCGCAATCGCACTGCGAAAGATATACATATATATATATGTGTAATAATCTCACTTAATTTTATTTCAAATTCTAATATTATATATTTTAAAGTCTTAATAAATCCAGTTTCGTTCCATTTCCCGCGCTGGAGGTATATTAAATCTCTCGTTTTGGCATATTTATTACTAAAAGAATATTTTAATCGTTTCCACGCGCACACAACTCGCGAAATCAGCGACTTATTGCCACCAGGCATTTTCCCTAAAACACTTACGTAATATACTAAAAATAGCTATTATTCCCTTCACTTTGATCACGTGTCTATCTGTTAAGTCCCTATCTGAGAAAAAGCAGGGATCCTCTGTTCTCTTTTGGCTTGAAAACTTTAACTGAAATGTACGTACATTCCGTCACTCTCCCATAATAAAATAAAAATTATAATTTAACTCGGCCTGCTGTTTTTGTGATTTAACGACTACAATTACGAATACATTT